>LTAE01002098.1:36287-47088 GCA_001647135.1 Pontederia paniculata | reverse complement strand
GGTCTTCCTCTGATCCCCCTTCATGTACATTATAGGTCACCCTCTTTACACTTTGGTCGACCGTCTATGCCTTGCTCCTCCATATACACTCTCCGTTATCGGTCGGCCTCTCTTCTTCTTTGGTCGACCATTTATGCTTCGCTGCTGCTCATCATATGCTCTTCCTCTGATGCTGGTCGACCGCTTATATCCTTAGGACGCCCACTGCACACTTATGACTCTTCTTATATAACTTACGTGTGCAGTGATCGTCCATTCCTTCAGCTCAGGTCGACCACTGTACTGAACTTGAATATATCATGTTACAGAAATCTGCTCAAACAAGTTCATCAGTACAGACTGAGTTCACTTACAAATTTGTGATCATTCAAAATATTCTCGGGATCCTAGATTCAACACCCATTACATACCTTCTATAGCCTTTCCTTTTCCATCATGTTGCCTTAGAACTCCCTTCTTCATCTTCTATTAGCAGTCCAGTTTCTTCTATCTATTTCTTCTCCCCCATGGACAACTCCAAGGCCTTCATTGTTGAATCAATGGTGAGCATACATCTCCTCAACATGGCTGTTTACACCATTTTCTTGAGAGTTTTGGGCGGATTTATCCAAGAGCAACTAAAGAAAGTTTTGGGAGAGAGAAGAGAAGGTTTTATAGTGCTTCTTAATGGATTTTGGGTGAGTGCTCAACATGAGAGCTCATTGGTGAGTGTATTACTAGTGGATTATGAGGTCATCATCCACTATGGTATTAACTTATTTTCTTTTTTTTCTTTTCTTTTTCTGTTTGGGCAGGTATTACAGTTTTTGTTAAAAATGAGTTTGTAGTTGAGCATGGATTTCATGACAAGTACAAATATGTCGATCATCTTTTATATACAATAAAGTCATTACATTGGAGTGTACCAGATGTATCATCTATCACATTTAATTTTTGCCATCTTTACATTAATTGTGACCGTTTATTTCTGTATATTGGGAAAAGAAAGAGAACTCGAAGGCATAAAGTCATCTCTGTCCTGATTTGAACCCCTAATGGAGGAGGATCCTGACCGTTCAACAATGAATCAGGACCGTCCAACTTCTTACCCTATCATCAATGCCCTAACGGACACCTATCTGGTACCGAGAAGGCAGGAAGGGCAGGTGCATCCTCATGTGACGCTTTCACCTGGAGATAAGAGAAAATAGATTTTTGCCTTTTACGAGGGCCATCACGTGCATTACAAGAAAATCATCAATTTTTGATGGAATTTGTGACGGATTTTTTTATAAATCGATCACGAACATGTTTTCTTATGGAATTTCTGACGGATTTCGAACGTCAGAAAAATGCTCGTTGCAAAAGAATTTTTGATGAAATAATTTCGTCAGAATTTCTGATGGGCAGCCAGCTCGGTAGAAACTCTGGCGGGCCTTAGCCCCGTTGGAAACTCTGACGGGCTGCGTGCCTGACAGAATTTTTGACGGGCTGCTTGCTTGTCAGAATTCCTGACGGGCCTCACAACCCATCAGAAATTTTGATGGAATATATTTCTATCAAAAAATCATAAAAATAAAAAAATAACTTACATAAATGTTCTTATTTTACATATTTCATTTCAAATATTATTTACATATCATTATCTTCATCGGTATCTTCATTAGCTTACATACTCGTCATTTGTTTTATCATTTCTTTCATTTCTCTTCTTTGTGCGCACAGGGCTTGTTCCAACTGCATTTCTAAACGTTGTTGCGTCTGCTGTTCCATTCATTCCTGTATCTGTTGTCCTATTTGCTTAAGTCATTCATCAACACATCTTTGTAGCTCTTCACTTGAATAGCCCCACACATATTTACGTGCTGATCCTAAGTCAACATAAGTCACAGATGAACCTAAACCATAGACATGATTTTTGTTTGTGCTAACATGTTTCCTCCAAAATTCTCGAGTTGACTTTGGCGTGCATGCCTCCTGTGTAACTTGACTGATATGCTCCGCTTGTTTAGCTTTAAATCCTTCCTGAAGTATAATTATAAATAAAAAAATTAGCTAAAATAAAATATTGAATNTGCCTCCTGTGTAACTTGACTGATATGCTCCGCTTGTTTAGCTTTAAATCCTTCCTGAAGTATAATTATAAATAAAAAAATTAGCTAAAATAAAATATTGAATCAAATATTAAATTAAATATTATCTTATATATGTTGTTTTGGCAAATTTTGAAACCCAACCCTTATCTTTTCTGTGATGAGTTCTAAAAAAGTTTCATCCTCTCTCAGTTTTCAATCGTGCTCCAATTCGTAAAGGAAATGTTATCCACAATTAATTCAGAATAAAACATTTGAAGGAACATATTAGAATATTTTTATATACCAGTCTTTGGGTGGTGGTACCCCTAGAAATATATTCACTCGCATATAGACAAGCGTCTTGATCAGATGCGCGATTAGCTTTCGCTTTTTCACACTTATTTTTAAAACCCTCAATGGAACATTTAAAAAGTAATATGATCTATACATTCTCGTCAATCCAATTAGGCCTAATTTGTGCGGCACTTGCTTCAAATAACATTGAAGACAATCTTTTTTAACATCGAGTGTTAAATATTTTCTACATAACTTCATTGTTCTCGGTATCCCACGAACATCAGCTTTCAAAATTTGACGAATTAGAACATAAATATTATCATTCAATTAGATTATAAAACAAACTTGAAATTCTCTAAACCACATTTGTCTTGTGGCAATAGGTATTTCTTTCCAAGAAAGTCAATGTTGTTCATATCTTTGCCGAATAACTTTAGTAAAAACAACGACAATAGGTTTCGAAGGCACAAACCTACACATTAAATAATTAAATTAACAACGAACATAATCTTTATATTAATGATGCTTTAACTTACCCAGAATATCCATCGGTTTGCAAATATATTTTATATTGTTGGCTTGAAGTGCTAATATGTCGAACATAATCATTATCATTTGGTAGTTGTGTTGGTGCATCAACAATATTGATTGATGATGCATCGGATAATGACTCATCATCAGTATTTCTATGAGATTGTTAGAATCTCTGACGGACTCAGCCGTCAGAATTTTTGACGGACAATTAATCCGTCAGAATTTCTAACGGACACTCTTTCCGTCAAAAATTCTGATGGATATATCTGTCAGAATTTTTGATGGTCCTGTTGTCCGTCAGAACTAAATTCTGACGGATATTTAAACTGTCAGAATTTGTGTGGGATTTATTTTTCCATCAGAAATTTCGGCCTCAATTTGTGAGGGATATTTGACCGTCACAAATTTCTGCAGCAATTTTTGCATTTTTCTTGTAGTGGTGAGCAAAAGTCTCGAGGCTGCTGAGATCTCACCATGTGCCTCTCTCACAGGACAACTCCTCATCACATGGCTAGCACACGAGGTAATGACCACCAACAAGTTACCTCTCCTCTTACGAACCCAGCTGCCTTTCCTCCCCTTGTTTCCCCATCCAGGGCTGCCAAGTACCCATGGATCTGGCGTAGGGCTATTCCAAGGATCAGGTTCATGGGCAGCTGGTGGACCAGGTGCTGGGTCGTTTAAAATCCCCTCAAAAAGTTACTAATTTGGAATCATCAGAGGAAGAGGAGATAGATGAAGACCTCATCTCAGAGCCATGCCTAGAACCAAAGAGGAACCATAAAGCAACGGACTGTTTCTCCCCTCCGCTCCCAATATGAAGTCCAAAACTCAAAGCAAGAAAAGGAGAGGTAAATCCCTCCCAAGATATCGCTTTGAATGATGTTTCTTCTCATGTGCAGATAAGAGATACTACAGTGGCTGCTTCCCTCCCTGAAAATGATATCACGAATGATTAAAATACTAGCCTGAATTGTGGAGTTGCTCTATGAGGTAAAATTAGGGATAGACTATATAATCACATTAAGACTCATCACCCAGACCTTATAATACTGCTGGAAACCCATGTAAATAAATGTTAACTCTGTAAAGTATTAAAAAAGTTAGGCAAAATTGGATGGGATGTTTTTAGAAAGGAAGAGCCTTGGGAGTAATTATGATTGCTTGGCATGTTGCTGCCGCTCAGGTATCTCTTCTCAATTTCTCCATTAAGTGATTACCTTAGAATTTCTTTTCTTTTATCTTAACTGTTGTTTATGCTAGTAACCTTCCTGCTATTAGAAATTTTTCATAGCAATCCCTTTCATCCTTTAATATAGATGACATTCCATGGATGATAATTGGATATATGAATTGTATAGTTTTCCCTGAGGATAAAAAAAGAGGAGCACATTTCATACTAATCAAATCTATTAGGATCTTCTGAAACTTTACTCTATCCCAAGGACTAATTGACATACCCCTATCAGAATCTCAATACACCTAATGCAATAACAAACATTTCTCTGCTAGGATACGATGAAGATTAGATAGGGCATTAGTAAATCACCATTGGATCACAAAATACCCAAATTTAACTCTTCAATCTCTAATTAGGTGTTCCTTTGATCATGCCCCAATTTTATTTTGTACAAATCATAACACTAGGAAAGCTCGTCCTTTCAAACATGAACATTTTTTGTTTGAATATCACCTAGGGATATTGTACAAAAAATGGAGAGATAGAGAGGAAAATGGCCCTATTCTAAGCTCCTTGGAAAAGATTCGGGATCAAACCTTAAAGTGGAACAGGAAAGGCTTAGGAAGACTTGCGAATAGAACCCAAATGGTTAAAAATGAAATGATTGTATTATAACTAAAGGATAGGGTTATATGAAATTGAGCTTAAAAATCCTAGAAGCCTATATAATCAACATGCTTCATATACCAAGCAAATTAGTATAAAATGGTGGTCCAAGTCCAGAGTCAACTAGTTAAAAGAGGGTGATAAAAACACATTTTTTTTCCATTTAAGCACCATAATCAGGTAAAGAAGAAACACTATAAACAAGATTGAAGATGGGACAGGGAATGTTCAAACTGAAAATAAAGATATACAAGATTTATTTGTAAAGCATTATAATACTCTTTGCCCCTCCCTCCCCAATACACAAAATCAAATCCCCTTAGCATATTGGCCTCCTCTCCCATTCCTAAATGACTCTTGACCAACAGCTTAACCTCTCCTGTAACTGACCTAGAAATTAAGAACAACTTTTGATATATGGCTCCGGGAAAGGCATTAGAGCCTGATGGTTTCACTTGTGAACTTTTTGAAATTATTGGGACATAATTGGCCCAAGTATTACAAGGGAAATAAGGAATTTCTTTTTATCTAGACAACTTCTTAAGGGATCTTCAAACATTGTCATTACTTTTACCCCAAAAAGCCAAACCCAAAGCTTATTTTTTACTATAGACCCATAGCCTTATGCAATTTCATCTATAGGGCCATAGCAAAGATTCTGGCAAACAGGTTGAAACCCACACTATCTAATTTTATTGACAAGTCTCAAGCAACTTTTGTGGATGATAGATCAATACAAGATAACGTTTTCCTTGACAAGAAATTGCTCACTCCATGACCTTTGGGAGGAAAAAAATATCTAATTCTAAAAACTGATATGGAAAAAGCTTTTGATTCTTAGGAAGCTAATAAATGTTTTGACCATTATGAATTTCCCACCTCAATTCATTACTTGGGTTAGGAATGCATTCAATCTCCTACTTTCACTTTTTATATAAATGAATCCCTATCTCCTTCAAAAGCTCCAAAGGTATAAGACAGGGAGATCCTCTATCACCATATCTCTTTATCCTGGTCACCAAAGTTCTCTCATCCATCCGAAATCATGAAATAGAACTTGTTAAAATACAACCTTTTAAAATAGGAATCCTTCCCATCAGCCACCTCCTATACGCAGATGACTTACTCAAAAGATTGAGAGACATTTTCAAGTAGTACTATCTTTTAACAAATCAGAAAATAAATTTGAACATATCTGCCTTTTATCTCCTCCTCCCCTCAAATTTAATGCTAGAAGGAAAAGCATTATTAAGCACAATGTACACATGGATACTGGCAGCTTCCCTTTCACATATCTTGTCTCACCCATACACTATAAATATGTAACCAAGAAAGCTTTCAGTCATATAACTAACAAAGTTAACAATAAACTTGTAGGATGGAAAATAAAAACTCTTACTCAGGTAGGAAAAACAACCTTAGTAAAGGCTACACTCAATTCACTTCCTAGTTACTCATCAAGCTCAGTTTATATTACATCTGGTTTTATTGAATCAATAGAGAAATTATCAAAGGGTTTTATGTGGTCCTCTTCTGGATAAAAACAAGGAATGCATCTAATTGGCTGGGATACTATTCAACTTGCTAAACAAGAGGGTGGCCTGGGAATAAGAAGCTTACAACTTATTAAACTGCATCGCTAGCCAAACGGGTAATGGTTATTCTAAATCAGCATCTGAATCCTTTTGTTACACTCATTAATTAGAAATATGGCACTCCTCATCCTTGGTCTCTATCGTTCTCATATGTCCCATCTAAAAATGCATGGAGCTGGCGAATTCTACTTCAGGTGATGGATAAATTAAATTGGGACTGAGAAGACAAATCAGTAAATGGCTGCAGTACACATGCATATAATGACCCATGGCTCTTTAATATACCTATTAGCCTCATGCCTACTTACGTAAATATTCACTCTCAAGTTTCTGATATGATGGTCTTAGATTTTATAGCTCACTCTTAATGGAATGTTAGCCTGCTCAGATATTCTTTTGCTCCTTGTTTAGTAGATAGAATATGTTCTTTAAAATTACCTGCTTTCCCCTATTATGACTCATGGATCTAGGAACCTGATGTTAGTGGCATTCCAAATGCTAAGGAGATTTATAATTTCCTCAACATGCCCTAGCTTCACCATAGTCTGTAAGATGGTTTGGATGGAGAACAATATGGCGCAACAAAAATTTCTTCAGGTGATGGATAAATTAATTCCTATTGTACTCTATGTGGTTCTGCTCTTGAAACCAATTCTCATCTATTTTTCACATGCTCTTTTCGGTTCAGATCAAAAATCTTTTACAATCTAGCACTGGTTATCAATTCTATTTCTTTAGTACATGGGGAATGGGAGATTGGGTCCATGAAGGGCAAAATTTTGATTCAAATACTCATCTTCAATTTTTAGCTTTATTTGCCTTAACACTATGGGGATTGGGAGGATGCGTAATGATGCCCATTTAGTTCTTGCCAAGCAACTGCAGTTGTGTATGAAACCGGATTGTGGCTAATTATCATGAGTTACACTCGATCCACACCTCTGAGGATACTTCCCCAACGAACCCTCCATTGCTACGTTGGGACCTCCCACCTCAGTCCTGGTTCAAACTGAACTTGGATGTTTCTTTTGTGAACCAAAATGAGGTGGGGGAACAAGTTATATTATTATAACTGATACCTCTTTTGCATGTGCATGAGCTATTCGAAAGAATATTAAATCGGTTATGAAGGCCAAGGCATGGAGTATCCGACAAGGTCTTTTTTGCTGATGACGATTAGGAATACACAAACTTATCATTGATTTCGGCTCTGTAATATCCTAAATAATTACCTTTTAAGTAATTCACATAATTAAGAATTTAAATTGAGTTGATTACTCTATGTGGTAATTAAATTTAAATTAGCTATGATGTTTTAATTTTCATTGGGTTATCTTTTTAATTAATAATTAAATTAAGTTCATTCCTCTTTAAGTAACCTAAAGTCAAATGATCTATTTATATTGTCCTATCTGCATTTGAGATTAATTAAATTAATTAAGAACTACATAGGCCTAAGTTACTTTATTTAATTAGTCTTAAGATAATTCAAGTAATTAATAGATAAATACTTCTTTTATTTTCTTTCCTAGCTTACCTATGTCTGACCATATGAACCATATATATTGGCTTATCTTTTTAGTCAAAGATGTGGCCAATCATTTATTTTAACATATTATTTGATATTATTTTTACCATAACCGCCTCATCCCCTATATAAGACTTATCCAAAATGAGTTCTTTTAGCCTATCTCTTATCTACATGCTTTTAGCCGTGAAGTAACTTGAGGAGAGTTACTAGCTAGCTTGTGGATTTAAATTTTTGAAGTGAAGAAAACAAAAGAAAAGAGGTGCAAGGTATGTATGGATGGATCCATTTAATTTCATTTTTGTGGTGATTTAAAATTCTGAATATGAAGTTTAAAGTTGAGTAATTTACTTATTTGGATTTGTAGAAAATTTAATTAAATGATATATGTTTATGAAACTAATGTGTAGAACACTCTTTTTAAGTGTGATTTAAGTAGCTGAATGTTGATCATATGAGTAATAAATTTGATAATGCCTAAAAATTATGAAACTTCTCTGGATTGACTTCTTAGAAGTGTATTTTCAACTGAAGAAAGAATTTTCTCAAATAAAATGTATTTAGAGAGGTATGCATTAATTAGTGAGTATGGGTCTAGCTGGCCAAGATGACCAAACAAGCCTAATTGAAAATTAGACCATAAATTGTGTACATGAAGATAAAATGTGAAACTTATAGATTAAAACTTTACAGAACTAGGGTTCCAACCCAATAGGAATGACCCTAAAATAATTTGTCTAGAGTGAGTTATGAGGATAACAAGTGATACCTATCAGTTTTTAGAATTATAGCTTGAACACTAGATTACCTATAATCACGAGAATTTCTATAAATAATTCATACTATAGTAAAATCAGAAATTAATATATTTTAAAGTTTTTTAGTGTACTTTTAGAAAAAAATATTTCATTGTATTTGGACTTCCGTAGTGAAACTAAAAATGGAACTTTCATTGTGTATTAGTCCGCCAGAAAGTGTAGTTGGCTAAGTTGGTCAACTAGTTAATTAATATTAATTATCTGCTTCATGATAAATTATGAGAACTTGGATTATTTTTCATATGATTACTTACTTTTCAAATGAATCATTTGATATTATGAATTGATATCAGTTAATAAGAATGATTTATGTATCATTGTTGTGATTTTCAATTGTGTATATCAATATTTCAAGGGATGGATATTATGAAAATGTTATCTATGTGATTGATTTTGATTATTGAATTTTGATGCATATTTCTGATCATATGTGATTAATATGTTTTAAATGTGGATTTTTAATTTCAGTATTTGTTATGTGACCTTAAGTGTTTCAATGAAAATAATAAAGTGAAAGATTATGTCGCACAAAAGTGGTAGAAATGAAACTAAGTGCCACACAGAATAATATGTGGGGGCCACCTTTAGAATTCATCTACCGGGATTCCTAATTATGGAATCATTATGTGGCTCAAATGAGCAAGCCCTACGGGGTAATGATCCCAAGAGAGACTTGTGGTGCACCGATATGTTATGTGATACCATTGTTCCAACGGTGAATCAACAAAATTGAAACTAAGTGTCATACGAAATCATCTACAGGGACCACCTCTAGAATTCATCTATCGGGATTCCTAATTATGGAATCATTATGTGACTCAAAAGAAGGGTAATAGTCCAAAGAGAGACCTATGGTGCACTGATACGTATTGTGATACCGCAGTGCCAGCGGTGAATATGATAAGTAAAGATAATATATATGAATATGTCATATGAGATTTTATTTTATTTTCTAAAAGAGAAATTGTGAATTATGAATTTGTGTATGGATTGGATATCCTGCTTATATGAATGTTGCACTATGTTTTATATGAATAATCTTTATGTGCATTCACCGATATGTGATATGATACAACAGTGCCAACGATGAATATGAAAAGAAAAATAATAAATAAAAAGAAAAGAGATGAATGTGAGATATGATTTTATATGTTTTAATTATGAAATTTTATTTGTTTCCTAAAAGGGAAATTATTAATTATGAATTATGAATTTATATGTGTATGGATTGATCATGTTTAAGACTTTGTCTTATTGTTCTTTTACGGATAATATGTTACGTGCAATTGACATTTGAGAGTTTGAAATTCTAATATATGCATTAAATTTTTATTTATTGGCCCTACATACGAGCTTTTGCTCATGGGAGAAATATTCTATTTTTTTCCTGTACTTAGATCCTGTAGGTTAAAAGGATGAGTAGTGGTTGATGTTCATGATGCTATTTTGCGCATGGAATGAGTTCTAAATAAATAGAAAATATTTTATGGCTTACAGTACTTTTGGACATGTACACCATGTATTTATATGTTTATGTTATGGTTATTATATCATATGTGAAAAAAAATTATTGCAAGATGTGACTATGATATATTTTAGTTTGTGTTTGTTTTATCCTTATGATACATATGAAGTTTAGTTTTATAATTTTTAATCGATATCATGTGTATGAGTTTGTTTTACTTATATGTCAATTATGATGGTCCAGACTCTCGTGATTTGTTATAAATAACTTATGTTCACTCGAGTGTTCAGATTATTATAGACTCTACCTCGGCAGTTGCCATCATAAATAGGACAAGTCCCTGCCCTTGGCTCAAAGGAGCAATTTTTAGACATTTGGCTATTATTCTCAAAATTTAAAATTCTTTTTGTACTCACATTAGACGTAGTGCTAATGCAACTACGGACTATGTCGCTTCTTTTGGTCGTAAATTGCATAGCGATTTTTTTGGGAGAAAAACTCTCCTCTGAATATTCTCAAAATTTTGTATTCGGATACTTTGAATCCCAACTTAATGCATTCCTTTCTTTAAAAAAAGTCATCTCTGTCCTATCGTATATGGCATAAGTATCATATTATATGATTCAGATACGTGTTCCATACGCATTTCATCTATTATATATAT
>LTAE01002098.1:15039-32954 GCA_001647135.1 Pontederia paniculata | reverse complement strand
CCATTCTCCTTCAATATTGGTCGACCACTTTATGTTCTTAGGACGACCACTGCACACATGTAGTTCTTCTGAAATGTCTTCCGTGTGCATAGATCATTTATTCCTTTAGCTTTGGTCGACCTATCAACTTCTGAACTTGAAACATCCTGTTTCAGAAATTAGCTCAAAAAGTTCATCAGTACAAACTAAGTTCCCTAACAAATTTGTGATCATCAAAACAATCTCGGGATCCTATATTCAACAATGCTTACTTAGATTATAGCACTTTGATTATCACAGTGAACAAGATACTCTTTTGCTTCAGGCCTAAGTCCTTCAGAAATTGCTTCATCCTCATAACTTCCTTGCATGCTTCAGTAGCTGCGATATATTCTGCCTCAGTTGTTGATAGTGCAACACACTTCTGTAACTTGGACTGCTGCTTCTTCAAATATCATCAAGTAACCAGAAGTAGACTTTCTACTATCCACGTTACCTGCCATGTCAGCATCAGTATAACCCTCTAGTATGAGATTAAAGTCATCAAAACATAAACAAACTTTAGAAGTACCTTGAAGATATATGAGAATCCACTTAACTACATCCTAATGCTCTAAATGGTAGGAATCGACTGACCACACCAACTACATATGCTATGACTAACCTTTTGCAAATCATTGCATACATCATACTATCAACTGTAGATGCATATGATACATTCTTCATTTTTTTGTTTCTCAGCATTGTATGTAGGTCACTGTCTAGAACTCAACTTGAAGTGACTTGCAAGTGGTGATGAAACTGTTTTTGCATTCTCCATATTGAATCTCTCCAAGAATTTCTTAATGTACTTCTGTTGGGATAACCATAATTTGTGCTGCTCTCGATAATCGGTGATCCTCATGTCAAGGATGTACTTTGCTGCTCCTAGGTCTTTCATGAAAAAGCAGTGACTCAATTTATGTTTCAATTTGTCAATCTTGCTTTTGCCACGAACTACAATAAGCATGCCATCAACATATGGCAACAACATGATAAAATCATCATGTGAAAAATACTTCACGAAGATACAACAATCTGTATTTGTCTTATTGTATCCTTGTTGCATCATGAATGACTCAAACTTCATGTACCACTAACGAGGTGCTTGTTTAAGCCCATATAAGCTTTTCTGCAATTTACATATTATATTTCCTTGCCTTTCACTTGGAACCCTTCTAGTTTCTCCATATAAATTTCTTTTTCCAAGTCCCCATGGAGAAAAGTTGTCTTGATATTAAGTTGCTCAACTTTCAAGTTCTTGCTGGCAACTAATCCAAGAATTATACAAATTGATGGCATCTTGACCACTAGAGAATATCTCATCAAAGTCTACTCCTTCAATATGACTAAATCCCTTGACAACTAATCTTGCCTTGTATCTTAGGTGTAAATTATTTTCTTCACTTTTTAGCTGAAATACCCATTTGTTCTTGAATGCTCTTTTGCCTTTAGGAAGCTTCACCAGTTTATATGTGTTATTCACAAGCAGAGATTGCATCTCCTCCTGTATGGCTTTCATCCACTCAGTTTTCTGCTCATGTGACAAGACTTATTCATAACAATCTGGTTCTCCCTCTTCAGTTAATAACACATACTCAGTTGGAGGATATCGCTTTGATTCTTGTCTTTCTCTTGTTGTCTTCTCACTTGATGCTCTGGCTCTGGTGCATTTTGCTCAGTAGATTGCTCGACATCATCATCAGCTTGACTATCCGAAGGTGCATCTGAATCATCTGAATTAGTATCATCTCTATTGTCATCTTGATCAACTTCTAGAATTGTATCATCTTCCATCGGTGCTTCGACTGAACTCATTTCAACTAGATAATCTTTGAAAAATATTGGCTCTTTATCTTTCAATAGATCTTCAATCGTTTGGTGTTCCAAGAACACTACATCTCGGCTTTTGATAACTTTTTTATCAACCAGATCCCACAGTCTGTAGCCAAATTCTCCATCCCCATACCCGAGGAAGATATACTCTTTTGTCCTGCTATCAAGTTTTGATCTCTCATTTTTTGGGATGTGAGCTTTACAACCAAACATTCTGAGGTGTTTGTATGAAACATTCTTTCTTGTCCAAACTTTTAGAGGTATACCACCATCCAGAGGTATTGATGGTGAATGATTGATTAGATCAACCGCAGTAATCAATGCTTCATCCCAAAAGCCTTTCGATAGCTTAGCATGTAGAAGCATACATCTAACATGTTCCTCAATTATTTTGTTCATTCTCTAAGCCACACCATTTGTTGAGGAGTTTTGGGAACTATCTTCTCAACTCTGATGCCGAAGGTGTTGCAGTACACTTCAAATATACCTCTGTATTTGTCATCATTGTCTGCGTGAACACACTTGAGCTTTCTGACAATTTCTCTCTTAACTTTGACATGAAATTTCTTGAATTCTGTCAAGATCTTTGTGCGCTATAGGAATAACTCAAATCCTTCTAGAATGATCATCAATAAATGTAACAAAATAAAGAGAACCACCTAGAATTTTATTCTTCATAAAATAAATGTCAGTATGCACCAAATCAAGAGTATGCAAACTTCTAGATGAAGAAGTTCTATTAAATGAAACTCTAGTCTGCTTACTAGCTAAATAATGCACATATATATTAAAAGATGTGTCTTTTATACCTGAAAGTAGATTTTGTCGAGTCAATATTTGAAGTCATTTATCGCTTAGGTGACCAAGTCTTTTGTGCCACAACTCTGTCGGAGACATCTCTTGAGTCATGTTTACTTCATCGATGAAGTGTTGTGCTTCAGTCTTGTAAAGCGTATGATCTCTTTGTCCTCTTGCCAGAAGTAATGAATCTCTCTTAAGCTTCCACACTCCCCCTTTAAAGTTGCTCTCATAGCCTTTTTCATCTATTTTTCCAACTGAAATTAGATTGAATCGAACATCAGGTACATGTCTCACATCTTTCAGCACAATTTTGCAATTTGTGTTGGTTTTCAGTTGAATATCACCAATGCCAACAATTTAGGACTCAGACTTATTCCCCAATTTAACTGACCCAAATGTACCAATTGTATATGTCGAGAAGACATCTCTGCAAGGGGTAACATAAAATGAAGCTGAAGTGTCTAAGATCAAAAACTAAGACTTGACTCACAACGTTGACACAATCTTCTTAAGTAAGAAAGTACACATCACCAGATGTGGCCACTGCAACATCGTTTTCATCACTATCCTTCTCCTTTTCAACATCGTGAGATCCTTCATGTGATTTGTCACGTTTCAATTTCTTGCACTCTTTCTTAAAGTGCCCCGACTTGCCACATTAATGATAAGTAAGGTCTTTTCTAGACTTTGATATTCCTTTAGATCTCGATCGATCATGGCTGTGAGAGTTTCTCTGTTTGCTTCTCCCACGATCTTCTACAATTAATGCTTCTAATGAGTTGTTGAGTTTGTGCTCTTGCCTTCGTGTCTCTTCATTGAACAAGCTATCCTTGATAACTTATAAAGATAACTTTCCTCCTGGAGCAGAATTATTTAAAGAGACAACAAGAGTTTCCCAATTGTCAGCTAACAAACTCAGTAATAATAATGCTTGGATCTCATCATCAAACATAATTTTTACTGATGTCGACCATCTTTAATTTATACTTCAGGTTAACAAGTTTCTTCATTAACAATACCTTATCTTGCGGTGATTTATGCTCATACATCTCTTGTAATTTTTTTTAAAATTTGATCAGGCTCATCAATATTTGCAATATGATGAAACACCTAATCATTGACTCACTGTTGAATTTGTGCAATTGTCTTATTTTTTAATCTCCACTACTTTGTGTCATCCATGTCCTCAGATTTTATAGTATCATCTTCGATTGGATCATAAAGGTCTCTACAATTCAGATAGTCTCTCATCCAATATTTTCAAAAAAATAATAATTTGGTCCTTTCAACATAAGCATCCGACTCGGGGCATTATTGTCCTTTATTAAATTTATGCAATTTGATAATTCAGGCCCTGATATCACTATTGAAAAAAAGCTAAATAAATATCTGTGAAATTATTTTCTTTCCCTTAATGCATAAATTTAAATGGGTTGATGACAATAATAAAGAGAATTAAATCATATCAGATGCACACAAGATTTACGTGAAAAACCTCTAAACGTGAGAAAAAAATCACGAGAACGAGCAGCAAACAATAAGATACAAAGTTTCTTCTTTGATCTTAACATAAGATACAAAGTTTCTCCTCTAATCTCAAGAGAGAAATACAGAAATAAAAGTCTCAAGAATTAATCTTGGATTTTTTAAAATAATTTCATCGAAAATCGGGATAAAAGTCAAAAGGATCTCACCAAAATATCAAAAATTGATGAGAAAATTATAAAGAATCTGTGTCCGGTGTTTAATTCAAAACAGATTAAAGCAGAATTCCGAAAAACCTCTTTTTTCTCTGCTCAATTCTTTTTCTCGCGCACGCTCACAAACATCTCACACGGCCCTTCACCTTTTATAACTTCTATTCATAGATTTGAGTCAAACACGTTATCTCCTTTTTATTTTATTTCTTTTCTTATTTGGGCTCCACGGCATATTAATAAGGCCCAACACATTATTATTATTATTATTATTATTATTATTATTATTATTATTATTATTATTATTATTATTATTATTATTATTATTATTATTATTATTATTATTATTATTATTATTTTCTTTCTATAAAGCTCAATCTTCCAAGTTCACACTAAAAAAATAGAAATATTTTCATTGAACCTAGTAAACAGTCAATAAGTTGATTGTTTCCTTTTTCAGAATTATTGGAATACTTTGTCCATATGACATCGTCCTAATTACAATGAGTCGCTCTTACATATATATAACTTCTATATTTAAATTTGCCAATCTTATTGACTTCGTTCTTTTGAGATTTTTATGACTATTTCGTGCAGTTTTGTACGCATGTATGCATAATTATGTGGTCATGCTACTGACTTTCAGTTAATTAATTATTGTAGTCAACATACGTTTTTTAGTTTATTTTGACCTTGTCTCTAATTAATGGATTGATAGTGTAGTTTGTATGATAAAGTCAAGAAAAACAAATTCAAATCAACATTTGGCATCACGCATTTATAGCCATCGATATATGACCATCTCGTTCAATCAAAGTGAACATATATAACTTTTTTCTTTAAGTTGAAGCGTATTTAATTCTATGTTATTTTTTTTAATTTGATAAGCTACGGTCTCTTGATAAAAGTTTAATTAAGGTTAGAAATTAAAAGAACCATCTTATTTTATAAGATATAAGTTAAGAATTAACTTTTCTTTTCAAGTTTTCCAAACGATACTTTATATGTAATCCCACTCTCAAATTATTTATAATTTAACTTTTAATATTTTAAATGAAAAATAAAAAATCTCACAGGGGAGGAGGAAAAATGGGCCCATAGTCTAATTTTATTTCGTATTTAAGGGTATAAGAAACTTTTAACATTTGAAGTGCAACAGTTGAAAATTTTAAGAGTATATAGATGTAAAAATATGAATACTACACTAAAAAAAATTTTAGTGACTAAACTCATTGGTCCCTAAAACTTTGATCTTGATCTCTATAATTTATTGCAACCAAAATAATATTGGTCCCCTTTGTCCTTATTGCAAGCTGGTCATTAAAGTTTTGAGGGAGCAACATTTTGTCATGATCACAACATAATGATTATTGTAGCGACTAACATATTGGTTCATAAAGGTATACTTTTCTAGACTAATATATTTAGTCTCTAACAAGTTTAGTTCTTAAAGTTTATGTTGTAAATACCAATTTGTTTAGTCACTAAACTTACTACTTATGCTTACCAATAGTTTTGGTCTCTAAAAGTTTACTATATAGACTAATACATTTTGTCATAAAAAAAGAAGAATATATATATATATATATATATATATATATATATATAAGTAAAGCTTACACACAAGTCATATGAAAAGATAAATAAAAAGAACATTAAAATTCTTATTGCTTCATGACCAAGTAAAAAGTTATAATGCATATAAAAAAAGACAACTATAAAAGTGTCTAATATCATGCATTAAATAGCATGAAGAATGAAAGTGTCAACACAAGAAAAATCATTGGCTAAGATATAGCTACTATAAAGTCAATTACAAAGGTATCTTAAAGTTGCTTATGATTAAACATTAATCAACACTTTCTTCTATATCTTTCGGAGGTTATTATCCCTTTATTAGGTTTTCAATGAGCCATTCAATCTTTGAAGGGCTAGCTTCTTATCTTGAGATGCTATAAGCTCTTTAGTGTTAGTTAACTCATTTTTTGTGTTAGTTAATTCATCTCTGGTGATAGCTAACTCTTCTTTTCTAGTAATTAGCACCTCCTCCAAATGGGTATACTTTCTCCCACTATAATTCCTTCACGCCAAGGGGGCTTAGGACCACTCTCGTATCCAATCACATAACATGAACACTACACTAAAAAAGAATTTTATGGACTAAACTCACTGGTCCCTAAAACTATATTTTTGATCCTTATAACTTATTGCAACCAAAATAACATTGGTCCCCTTTGGTCCTTGTAAGCTGGTTATTAAAGGTTCTCAGGGACCAACATTTTTTTTGCTGGTCACAACATAATGATCAATGTAGCCATTAACATATTGGTCTCTAGAGGTATACTTTTCTAGACTAATATGTTTAGTCTCTAAATGTGAACAAATTCTTAAAGTTTATATTTGTAGAGACCAGTTTGTTGAGTCACTAAAGTTGTTACTTTTGCTTACCAACATTTTTTGTCCCTAAAAGTTTACTATATAGACTAGTACATTTAGCCATAAAAAAGTAGCAATTATAGATATCAAAATTTACTAATAAATGAATAACATAAATAACAAATCTAAACAAGTAAAGCTTACACAAATCATACGAAAAAAATAAATAAAAAGAACATTAAAATTCTTATTGTTCTTGACCAAGTTAAAAGTTATAATGCATATAAAAAAATATAACTATAAAATTGTCTATTATCATGCATTAATTAGTATGTAGAATGAAAATGTCAACACAAGAAAAATCATTGGCTAATATATGTCTACCATAAAGTCAATTAAAAAAAGTATCTTAAGGTTTCTTTATGATCAAACATTAATCAACACTTTCTTCTATATCCTTCGGAAATTATTGTCCCTTCATCAGATTTTCAACAAGTCATTCAATCTTCTTCTATTTAAGGGCTAGCTTCTTATCTTGAGATGCTATATGCTCTTTAGTGTTAGTTTATTCATCCCTAGTGATAGATAACTCTTCTTTTGTAGTAATTAGTACCTCCTCCAAATGGGCATATGTTCTCCCCATTATAATTCCTTCACACCAAGGGGGCTTAGGACTTATCCCATATCGAAGCACATAACATGGTAGTGTACCAAGAACTTGGGCACATATTTGTTTGTAGTAATTAGAACCTCCTCCAAATGGGCATATCTTCTCCCCACTATAATTCCTTCACGCCAAGGGGGCTTAGGACCTATCTCATATCCAAGCAGATAACATGATCGTGTACCAAGAACTTTGGGCACATTTTGCTTGTAGTAATTAGCACCTCCTCCAAATCGGCATATCTTCTCCCCACTATAATTCCTTCACGCCAGGGGGCTTAGGACCTATCCATATCCAAGCACATAATTTGATAGTGTACCAAGAACTTGGCACATATTTGATCATCATTTATTGAAGGTTCTCCTTCAACTCTTATCTTCATTCGAAGAGCTATCATTTTTCTCTACAATAATAAAAATTAAAATAATCCTATCATAAGCATAAACTGAATTTATAAACATAAAGTAATTATTGATTTGCCTCATAACATATCATAAAAAAACAAGTTGTTGGTCAACAGAAAAAAATTCATTTTTTCACTATATTTCAAGTTCAAATAGCAAATGCAAAAAATCACAAGTAGCACAAGTGTATGAAAAAAAAATCCATCTTTTTGGTATATTTTAAGTCCACACACCAAATGCAAGAAAAATAAAGCATAAATGTAATTAAGTTATATTCATTTGGTACAAGATAACATGTAGTGCAACACAAAACATGGAGTTTATAAGGCAAAAAAACATTAAAAAATAGATCAATATGTTGCCATCAGAAATTTTATTTTGAGTCAATTATCCTACAATAATATGACTTTAGGGTTATGTATCCCTCTAGAATGAACCCCCAAATGAATATATTCACGATAAACAAATGGAAAGTGTGTAATATAAGCTAGAATAAGATATCAATTTAATTATTGCATTGTGTTCATAACAATAGTGCACTTTAAGAGTCTTTTAAAAGACCCATGCTACATTGTCATGTCAAGGTGGTAGTATATAGGTCCAAGTGAAAAATTCTAGAGGTTTAATTTTTAGCTTCAAACCAAATCGGAATTGAGAAAGAAAGTCAAATAAATGGAGAATAAAAAGAGTAATTTGTCTTAAATACTCGATCAGGAAATAACCACTAACTAGTATAAAGAATATGTTAGCATGCTCGAAACAAACAGTTTAAATTTTTTAGTCTCAATAGAGAAACTATTATTTAACTTACATAATTAACCTTAGCCTCCTCGTGTACCCATTTTTTGTCTCCATGATATGCATGCTTGTAACATTCAGAATGATTGCAATTCTACAAATATGAAATTTGATAAAAAATCATGTTAATAATATATTCTTTTATGAATATATAAAACTACTAAAAGAAATTATATTACAAACCTACCAATTTATCTTATGCCCCAACAAATGTTCGGCTTCCTCTTGTGTTAACAAATTTATTTTTTCTATTTCAGTCCCGCCTTTGCTCGTACATGAAATTACAAAATAATACAATTTTGGCACTATGTTTATGACAAAGAAGGATAAGAAACAAGCAACGCAAGGATATATACCTATAAAATAGAATATTGCATTAAGTAAGAAGACTATAATGAATTACTAAAACAATAAATTATTTTTTTCTACTTATTCTAGTTTTATTCTGAATATGATAATTTTATTCAATGACAAAACACTAGACATGGGCATGATTGGTATTCGAATATATGTATTGTTATTATAATACCAATCATGCTCATGTCAATTTTATTACATTATCTTCAATGTGACCGGACATGACCACTTATTTTGATTCACAATATCACTAGCTGTTTAAATTACTTTGCATAGGAAAAGAATAGGCTAATAAGACCAGGTTGGGTCATGTAGAGGATCCAATTCCCTTTTAAGATCAGTCATGAAGGTTTCCTCTCTCTTGGCCCAATTTTAGTTATAAAAAAGGTTTCTTTCTTATTTTTTATGTTTGTTCGAAAGAATTCGACAGAGAATTGATGAACTCTTCCTTATTAAAGATCTCATCAAGAACGGACAAATCATTTTATTTAACCTTTTATTTTCTTTATTAATTTAAAAAATGAAATTGTATAATTTAAATATACTTCTCGTGAAATGACAAATTTGCTTAACTAAAAGTAAAAAATACTTTTGGTTGGAGTCCTTAAGGGATTTCCTTGTCTGTGTATATTTTGTTTCATTCGATATTTGAGTTACCTAATCACATAAAATGGTTATTTCATGATTCCCCTTTAAGCATATATGCAATAAATAGATCCTTATAACCATGTTTTATTTGCTTGCTTAAATAAAATATCTCTCTAGACTAAATAAATATAATGGTAAATTCCAAAAAAAGATCTTTTTTTACATTTCATGAGGACTAGCACTTCCAATCTTTCATTAAGAAATTTACCATGGATAAGTCATCTTTTTATTTAGAATTACTGATATTCACCCAATATTTTTTATTTTCATGTCATTTTTCAAAATACATGTCAGAACAAGGGATATCATACACTAAGACGACAATTTCTCAAAATGAAAATTCTGATCAAATCACTTGGCGCTATATATTAGGCTTTCTAATTCCTTGAGGGACTTATGAAAATATTCACATAACTAGGAAGATGTTTCAATTATCACACATGGGTCAGTAGACATGCGAGTTTGATGTATACCATTTGATTCTTTGTATACATGAATCAAAAAGTTCCAATCCCGCATTGTTCACAAAATTTTGAGTCTTCTTTTTCATATTCCATGATTCTATAATGATAAATTCTACTTTTTTTGAGTCCATATTTCATTCACAAAACAATCCAAATTTGGGTTTATTTGTTTTATAATGAAAGTTATAAGGTCTTGTCACTTCTCCAGCTACCTCTTCATCCGGTAATATTTTGTTGATGAGAAACTAGTACAATATGATTTGTTGATGTTTATACTTTTCAATTATATAATAGATAAAATATATGATTCATTGGCATGATGCTTATTCCCTAGTAGTTTAAAAGTTCTTATCAGTTCTACAATTAAGGATTGTAATTCTCCAAGAGCAATCAAATCGGAAAAGGCATCGATGACCAAATAGTAGGGTAGAGTTTTCAAATAGTAAGTCTATCTAATTTGGAATCCTTTTTGGTATGCCCTGCAAAATCCTTTCTTTCTTGTCCACTCCAGGTGTTGTGGACACACATGCATGGATTTAATCGACCGACCTCCTTAAGACCATCATTAACATCACAAATATTTAAATTAGGCACTCTTTCATCGAAAATTCTACTTTTTCTTGGATATTTGGTAGTTTGATTCACTGCCATATTCTCTAGTTTTTCACTGGTAAATACCTGAACTTCTCTAGATTGATTTTCATTGCTTCGAGGGAGGTTTAGGATGGTTTGCGTCTTGGCACTATCAAAGTTTTTTTCATATAGGGCATTGGACCCCATTGGAGACCGCTGGAATTGATTCTTATTCACATTGTACTCCAATCTTATCTGTTACTCTCATTTATGTTTGAGGGTGTGTAACACGAACCACGAAGACCTCAGGCTGATTTCAGGTGTTGGTGTAGGAGGAGCTGAGAGGAGTCCCTCTTAAGTGGATTAAATTCCTTTAGCTATGATTCTAGTTACCACTTTGCATATGCACATTTCTTTGAAATGTTTAATTTGCATGATATTTGTCTGGTAATGTGAAAGATTTAATATTAAGAGGATAAAAAACACAAATCTTGTAGCTACCATGAAATATACTTACAAATTGGGTAATAGAGTAATGACACTTGATTAGAGTGTAATCATACTTTTTATGCACTCATGATAAGTTAATGATAATGATGCTCACAAAACTGGTGGATGAATAGAAAATGTGTAAAATGGTATTTTTGAATTATAAGAATTTGATATATATAATAATGTTAGTAAGGCACAATAAATAAAAGTTGTAAATGCTATGTTTAGTCTACCAACAAATTTTGTGGTAGATACACGTCATGAAGGATAAATTAGTCAAATCAACTGGGAACTATTGGATCGTCAATAATATTTTAATTAGGATAATGGTAAATGAATGAGTCTCCAGTTTGGCTAGGGTATTGTCTTTTCGCTCTAGCCTGAACACGGATTAGTTGGATGCTAGTAGCTTCGGACACTGATGAATCTTAAACTTTGACAAAAAAATATGTTAATTTGGTTAATGATATGAACTGCTAAGTGTGGCTGACAACTCGAAAACTTGGAAAAGAGTGAATAAATAAATAAAGATAACGCATGTGTTGGAACTTGTACTAAGATAATATTGAACTAATAGAAAGTAATTAGCAATTGCTAACAAATGAGATGATTAATTGGAAGTTAGCACATGTTGAATTATTATGATTTATCATGATGAACATTTGCATTAGCGGCATGAAATTTGGCAAATTGCAGAAATTATGGAGTTATAATTATTAGAATATTCATGTGTTACACAAGGAGGTTGAATTGGTAACTAATTTTAAATTTGTATAAAAAAGTAGTATTTTTTATTAAATCCGAAAATGTTAATTTTATTAATAAATATAGTCAAAAAGTTTTGTAAAGCATTATGAATATGAAATTTATCTGAAAATGTAAATTAATTAAGTAATTTGTTGAAGAGAATTTGAAGGCTTCATATTATAATTTATCAAACATTATAAAAGATATCAAGGGGATTTAATCATGCTATTGATAAGGTTCTCCGCTTGTAAACCGACTCGGATTCAATCGGCTGGACGAGGTCTAGTGATACCTAGATGACTGAGTTTCCCATAAAACTATATAAAATTGCATCGTAGTGGTCCAGTTTATTATCTCTTCGCCCTTATGATAAGTTGTATGAATTAATGATGTGATTGTCCTTGAGGTTAAATGATAACTATGGGCTTTGGTTTTCCGATGGTTTTCTTGTGGATCTCATGTCCATGACTTTTAATGACTTATGGATGATGTTTATATGGATATCGATATTTAAAAGTTTCCTTGTTTGTGTGCCATAAATCATGATTGATAATCTAAGATCGAATTTCAAGAACTTTTTTGATATGGTATGATGATATATGTATACATCATGCATGTACATTAGAGCATGCATGGTAGCTCACTTGGAGTGAGGTGATGATGATGATGGCGGTGGTGGATCTCCCTCATGGGGTCGAGGTGGTCATCAGTTGTCGTAGATTGTGAATGTGCTCGCGGATGGAGAGGTGTCATGACACATATTCATAGCTTATGCCTAGCATATTTCACTTGGCTGCAAGTATTTTTCCATAAATTAAGTTATGTATGATATAAGTATGGAATTTGATGATGGGTTTCAGATGTGTTTTCCGAATCATGTTATGATTTATGGAGCCATTTTCTCTCCTCTTTTATGTTCACCTCTCTATTTTTATTATTTTTGTAGGTGAGGAGGAGGAGATACTCCTCGATGATATGCTTTGATGCAGATGCAAACAAATCCATGAGTTGCTCGAGCAACTTGAGACGATGAAACATATCAAACGAACACACGCAACAGGCAAAATTTGTCCTACAAGAACATAGCAGTAGCAGAACAGGAAAATAACCAAGTTGAATATAAATCAACAAGATGAACTAAGATAAACCTTTAGCAGAAAATAATAATCTGTCTAGCAAATAAAAGTGTGCCCTTTATACAGAGTTGTTAGAAGATCAGGTATAAAGACAAAATCCTAAAGATCAATTTTAAAACTAACCATGAAATAGGATTTTGCAAAAGATATGAAGTTTTGTCCAACTAACAATTGTCTAGATAACTAAATAGCCCATTGTTCTGTTTCTACTACATCAGTCCCTCCCTCTTGAGAAAAGCTCGACCCCGATCTAATATCCATAGGTGATGGCGGATGGAACTCTATGAATCAAACACATTGAAAGTAGTGAAAATACCAAAGTTAGATAGGAAATCAACAATGTAAGCGTTGTTGTCGTTTATCCTCTTCAAAATCTTGCAAGGACCAAACTTTTTATTCTTGATATTATTGTAAGTATCAATTGGGAATCTATCTTTGCGCAAGTAAACCATCACGAAATCTCCTTCATTAAATATTTTGCTACAGCGGTGTACGTTACCAGATTCTTTATACTTTAGGTTAACAGACTCCAAATGGTTTCTAGTTTGTTGAATTATTTGCAATTCTTTGGTAAGTTCTTCCAAAGAACCACTGCTAATAGGAGAGATGCTGAAGTAGACAACAAATCAATGGCTTGACGAGGAAGTCATCCATAGACAACTTCAAATGGAGCCTTTCCAGTAGTCCGACTCTTCATGCAATTGTAAGCAAACTCAACTTGTGGTAATGCAGAATCCCATAGCTTTTGTTTCATTCCAGAGAGAGCACACAATAAATTTCCAAGTGATCGATTAACAACTTTTATATGTCCGTCAATTTGTGGATGACAAGTGGAACTATAATTGAGGACAATGTCCAAGCATTTCCACAAACTCTTCCAAAAAGCAGAAAGAAATTTAGTATCTCTATCCGATGTTATAAAATGAGGTACCATATGGAGACGTACTACCTCATGAAAAAACAAGTTAGTGATACTGTGAGCATCAATGGTTCAGCCATTTTAGAGACTCTGTCCACCACGACAAAAATTTGTCGCCCCCCGCTGCATTCATGGAAGTCCCAACATAAAATCCATGATGAGGTCTTCCCAAGGTGTTGCCAACATCGGTAAAGATAGATATAGTCTAGTATTTTGAGAATGTCCCTTTTTAACTGGGCAAATTGAGATCTTCGAACAAAGTTACTAACGTCTCTTCTAAGATGTCGCCAAAAGTACCTTTTGTAATTGCTGCAAATTGTCTCGACCGAATTATCCAACCAGGCCGCCACCATGAAGGTCTCATATTACTATTTCACGCAGGGAGGTGCAAGGAAGGCACAACTGATTTCCTTCGAATAAATAACCATCTTGGATATGCATATTGTTGCAGATATGAGATGAGCGAGAGACAATTTCGCACAAAAAAGAAGACACGAGATTTATGAGGTTCACCTTTAACTAGGCTACGTCCTCAGGTGGAGGTTGAGTTATTTATTTGATGGAAAAATAATAGATGATACAAAAGATACTGAATAATCCAAACCCTAGAGAGTTTATATAGGGACTCCAAATACAAAATAGAAAACAAAAATCCTAAATGCGTCTAGTTTTTGGGGGCTCCGACCCCGAGCCCCCATTAGGGGGATCCCCTTGGATCCCTCTAGAACCCCCCTCAGGCTTGTCGACTGGACATCGAGACCCTTGTAAGGGACGGGCGGCCTCGCCACTCCAATTATTTGAGCTGCTATGATGCATAGAAGATCGCCAATGGGTTTATCACTGGGTTAAGATTCAAGGCATTATAAACAAATTTTCACCTTGACTTAAATCGTCTCTCGAATATGAAATATGTCACGCTTTGCCACCGCCAGCCCCCACCTCGGGGCTACTGATAATTTCTTTTGTTTACCAAGTCCAAAAAATGTTGGAACTTACTGTGAGGGACTAGCTTGGTGAACATATCAACTGAATTATCTGTTCTGCCAATATTCTCCACCTTTTTTCTCTTCTCGGTATGAATTAAGTGCTATCTAACATCAATGTGTTTGGTTCTCTCATGATGCATTTGATCCTTGCCAAGCATATTGCACTCAAACTACACAATGCACTATAGCATGATCCTAATGTAGTCTAAGATCTCCAACTAAATCTTTAACTAAATCCCTTCCTTTACAACTTCTATCAATGCCATGTATTTTTCCTCAATAGTAGACATTGTGACTTAAGACTGTAGAGTAGTCTTCCAATTGATAACAAAATTGTCTAAAGTTAATACATAGTTTGTCATTGATCATCTTCTATCCATATCTCCAGCATAATATGAATCATAATAACCAACAACCAAACACTCTATACCACTGTCATAGATGAGGCCAATATCAGATGTTCCTCTCATATATCGAAAGATGTGTTTCACTGCTTGTCAATGCTCCTTTCTAGGTTTCCCATGAATCTGCTAACAACACTAACAACATGTGATATATCAGGTCTAGTGCACACCATATCGTAAATCAAACTTTTGACTACACTGGCATAAGGAACCTGAGACATGAACTCTTTTTCTGCATTAGACAAATGTGTAGTAACTATTTAGAGGTGCACATTTGAAGCAGATGTAGTACTCAAGGATTTTATTGACGTCATCGTGAATCTAGATAAAATCTTATGAATATAACTCTTCTGAGATAAGAAGAGTTTACCTTTTTCCCGAACCCTGTAGATCTCCATCCCTAGAATTTCTATGTTGCACCAAGATCCTTCATATCAAACTTTGCACTGAGGAGCTTCTTCAAGTTTTGATTGTCTGACATGTTCCTAACAGCAATCAACGTATCGTTAACATACAAGAGCAGATAGATGGTAAAGTCATCCTTCACCTTCTTGTGATATACACAACAATCATAGGAACTCTGTTGGACCCCTTACTGATCATAAAATTATCAAACCTCTTGCACCATTATCTAGGAGACTTCTTTAATCTATACAAGGACTTCTTCAACCTGCAAACTTGGTCTTCATTACCCTAAATGGAAAATCTCTTTGGCTAGCTCATAAGAATATCTTCTTTAAGTTATCTATGCAAGAAGGCAGTATTCACATCTAATTGTTCAAGCCCGAAATTTTGATGTGCTACAAGGGCAAGTAACACTCGCACGAAAGTGTGTCTAACAATTGTTGAAAAGATCTCATTATAATCCACTCGCTCTTTCTGACTGTAGACTTTAGCAACTAGACATGCCTTATACTCGATGCCTTCAAATTCAGGAATTCCAAACTTCTTCTTGAAAATCCACTTACAATCGATGACCTTTCTGCCTTTTGGTAACTTCAAGTCTGATTCTTATAACTAGATGATTTAGGAGATGGCTCTCGAGATTCCACCTCTTCAGCCACATGAAATGCATATGAAACCATGTCTTCATAGTCATATCTCTTAGGAGGACCTACTTGTCTACGAGGGTGCCCAACAACAATTGACAAACGCAATCTCTTCTAGTTGATTTTCATATTGTTCTTCGGGTTCTATTTGCTCTGACTATTGAACTTGATGTGATACTTCTATATCATACCTAGTTGGAGTTATCTCAAACTCCACTTGTTAGTTGACACTTTCATCTACTGAATCAACAACTTCATCTTTGATTGAAGCATTGAAGCTTCATTAAAAGATATATTTCTGCTATGGATGACCTTGTGCTCTGATAGGGATCAAATTTTGTAGCTCTTTACACATGCGCCATATCCCACAAATATTCCTTCCTTGGCCCGTGGATCAAGCTTTTCCTTCATTGACAAGATAATAAGTAGGACAACAAAAAATTTTCATAATATTATAATCACCAAGGTTTCCTGACCATACCTCAATAGGAGTTTTGAGATCAATTGCAGTAGCAAAACTCCGATTCACCAAGTAACAGATTGTATTAACAACCTGAACCCAGAATATTTTGCTCATACCAGAATTCGAGAGCATGCATCGTGCTTTCGCCAGAAGTGTTATGTTCATGCATTCTACAACTCAATTTTGTTGCGGTGTATCTCTGATGGTGTGATGTCTAGTAATGCCTTCAACCTTGCAAAATTGATTAAACTCAGAAGACTAGAACTCTAAGTCATTGTCTGTCCAAAGGAACTTCACTATCTTCAACGTCTGATTCTCCACGAGAGCCTTCCAATATTTGAAGGCTTCAAATAACTCACTCTTGTGCTTCATGAAGAATACCCATGTCATTCTTGAGTAATCATCAATCACAGACAAGAAGTACTTGGAACCTCCTAAAGATGGAACACAAGAGGGACTCCGACAATCAACATGGATATAGTCGAGTGTAGCCTTCGTTCTATGCATTACTTTACCGAACTGAAGTTTTTGTTGTTTGTCAAAGACACAATTCTTGCAGAAGTCGATTTTAGATATCTTCTGATTACTTAGAAGATCATGCTCGCTGAGGATGTCCATTCCTTTCTGGCTAATATGTTCGAGCCACATGTGCCACAACTTGGATGTTTCAGATTCTAGTTTTGATAAACAAGCTACATCAACAGTGCCAGATATAGTTGCCCCATGTAGTATGCACAAGGACTTCTGCTTGACTCCTTTCATGACTACAACATCAACTTTTGATGACGGTGAGGATGCATTCAACAACATTGATCCGACATCCTTTGGAGTCCAAGACTCCTATAAATATTAGATTCTTCTTCAGTTGTGGAACATGATGGACATCTATCAAAGTCCTCACCAAATTATCATGATATGATCTGGATTGATCAAGTTGTATCATTGCCCATAATGATGTTTTCGCCATCAGTTTTATGATAAATCATGAACCAGTCTTTATGTGGAGTCATATGATTGTAGGATCTAGATGACACCAAGGGGGGGGGGGGTGAATTGGTGTATTAAAACTTTTTTTACTTTTAT
>LTAE01002097.1:24105-44549 GCA_001647135.1 Pontederia paniculata | reverse complement strand
ATATATATATATATATATATATATCTATATATATAACTTTAGTTATTTATGTTTTCGTTTGATCTTGGGTAGTTTATAAAGTTTTTTAAACTTTAAATCACCAAAAAATTTGAATTTAGAACAAAATTATTTTTTTTACACTAGGTCGAACTAATTTTTTTTTATGTTTTTCTACTATTTTTCATTTACACGGTTTCCAACTCGCAAATTTCTTTAGTAGGGGAAGTGCAAAGTTGGATTACACTTTTCACACGCATTGCCTTCTCTTTTTAAATAACTAGTTGCATGCGTTCTTACTTCACATATTTTATTACTTTTTTCTTCACAAATTAAGTCCAAAGTAAGCTGAAATAAAATACATCATAAACTTAGTGTTTCGGCAATTATATTTTTCTATCACCCAGAAGCACATTTCGCCGCATGATAAAATATTCTCTTAAAAGCTCTACACATTATTATGCATATTAACTTTATATAGTTGACTCTTTGACTAGTCAACAAATATGAAAAAATAGAAAACTTTTTAAACTTTAAAATCCAACTTTCATAATATAAATATGCAAAAGTCTTTGTATAAAAATAAACAATCTCAAAGTCTAACTAATATAACTCGATAGAAATGATTAAAAGAAGAGACATTAAAGATAATTAAGTCATGTGCAACTGCAGTCACTACGTGCATCTAGCGCCGCATGCACCATCAACCATCATCCTTGCAGACTACTAACTTGTAGGATCCAATATAGGAGAAAATAATTTTGCCATAAGCTACAACGCCCAATAATATAAAGCAATATTAAATAAACATGACCTGACAAATAAATACAAGAGTAAGTTAATGACATGGTCAGAGTATCAATTATTCCTTTAGCATAATCTTATATTCTTACTTAACTTTTATCACCTTTTACTTTATTTTCTTTCTTTGTATTAAGAGTGAGATATGATAGATAGTCAAACATCAACCACTCTATGCTTATCATACTTTCTTTTCATAAGGAGTAATCTATGACCAGGGGTCAAACATCAATAAAATACTACATGCATACTTTTCTTTACTTAAGGAGTAAGCTATGACCGAGAGCCAAATATCAATTACTCCACATCATCAATAATCATACTTTCATCAATACTTTAATTTTCATCATTCGATCATACTTTATCTTTCATTAATAAGTCATCATAATCCCTACATCCTCTAATGTAATAATTAAACTAAGTGATTATCTTTATTTTTTTACTTATCTCATTAACGACTTTGAAGTAATTTTGAGGGTTGTTTTGGTGACTTTGAATTGGCTCATTAGTCTTGGAGGTCTCACCAATAAGTCAATAAGAGTGTACAAGTCATGACCAATGAGGATGCTCGAAAAATTCTTTCATTATAGGGCGAGGAGAAGTCAAGCAACAAGAACAAAATGACAATTATCATACCCGTCCTATTTTTGAAACATTGTGCTTCTAGACTTTAACAATACATGATGACATCATCATTTAATATAAGTGAAGCATTGTGACCCTTTATCCTGTCCACATAATTAATCCTTAACCATTATAAATATTCTATGAGTTTTTAACCAATATAAATCATCCAGCAAGGCTGACACGGGCCGTGCCAAATTGACACGGTCCATGTTTAATGTCGGGAATTACTACGCCGAAATCTCATTTCAGGTACTCGACACGGATCATACTCCAACACAGACTACATCCGATGCAATATCCATTATATATAATTATTATCCGAAATGGGGTCGGCACGCTAGGGCAATGCAGAGCGTGTCAATTTCCAACCTAGGTCATTTTCCATGACCGTATCAATTAGGGTTTATTTTTCATCTTCTTCGATTGGCGCAGACTATGTCTAATCTCAATAAGGGTTGTGTCATCTTTTTCTTACTTTATTAAATTCGCTTAACTCGGACATGTGTCATGCGTCAAGGTGACACAAGTTGTGTCCGTCAAAATGGGCAACACTTTAGGATTTCATGGTGTCAGGATGTGGACCGTGTCCGGGGTGGGCGCGGTCCTTGTCTTGCAAATCACACGGCATTTTAAGGCTCACGCCGTCGGAAGTGAACCGTGTCCCGCCAATGAACTAAAATTATTAATTATTAAAAATATGTCCTCGACACAAAGAAAAGCATTAATTAATCTAGGCCAAATTAAACAATTCATCTAGACTATTAAATAGGAATTAAAAATCTTAATCATCATCTTAACTATTATTATCTAGCATGAACTATATCATGCAATTTATTTAGCATGAACACGTTAATATAAAGGAATCCACATATTTACATACAAAATTTCGTAGGTTCTTTCGAGATTCGTTCTACTTTAATCTTCGTCTTCTCCTCCTCGCTCCCTGCACTACTGTAGATCTCCTTCACGCTCTCCTAATTGTTTGGCATAAGTTTAGGAGAGCAAAGAGAGACAATTATGGGAGACAGAGATGAGATGGCCTTACGCGCGCGCGCGCGCGAGAGAGAGAGAGAGAGAGAGAGAGAGAGAGAGAGAGAGAGAATATCTGATAGCTTGGGACTTCACGGGAGAGAAAAAAGAGCTCTACCTTTCTTTAGGTGTTTATATAGGATTATTTATGGGTAGTTTAAGTTAAATTAAACTCTATCTTTCTATTCTAATCTCGGATTTGATTTTGATTAAATCTTATCACCTAGCTTAATCTCAAATTAGAATAACTTTATTTCTTTTAGTTTTTTTCTTTTTTTAATATTCAAGGCCACAACATAGTCCATGTTCAAACCGAACACGGCCGGTGTTGTGCCATGTTCACAACACGGCCTGTGTCGTTTTTCGATGCGACCTGTGTTGGGTTGGTTAGACATGAGACATGTTACAATTTTTATCCGAATTACAATAAAAAGACTCTTAATTAACCTATGATTGATGATTTTTCTTAATTATAATGTGGATTCCTTATCTTTAACGTTAATTTAATGACTTATGCAAACAGTGAACACACAAATAGACACAACAAAGAAAAACAAATCTTTGGCATATTAACTTGATTTTGACTAGGGATGACCCTACAGTTTTAGGGCTCATATATATAAATTAAAAGAGGTTCGTTCATCTTAGTACTAAAACGTATACTACGGGTATAATTTCAAACTCGACTATGGACCCTTGAGTTTGGAGGTCTCTCACACCGCAATCAAAATTTTGGTGTAATGTGTATTTATATATAATTGATTAGAAAATAATAATTGGAATATATAATTTTGTTATAGGTTAGCCTCTTTTATTTTTCGTAATAGGTCCGATTTTGACCACAACATTATTTGCTTCTTGAAACATTGGAGGGGCAACACATGATACATTATAATGCCTTTGTATCATTCCCCTAATGAGCCATATTCGAACAGCTGTGCACACATTAAAGACAAAAGGAATATGAATAATTTGACACACATATTTATATATTGGATTAAGAGAGGTGTAGGGAATTTTTATACACAAATTTGAATCCTCATGTTAAATAGACTACTCAATTTTCTTTTGTTTTGTTTTGAGAATCCCAATTTGTAGTGCACTCATATTCATTTTCATATGTATAACGAATATTGTAAGGGTCCATTATCGTGACCAAGATACTCAAATCAAAGAATTATTGTTGGATACTTGTTAACTTGATACGGATTGAATTGGAAAAGTAGTAAATTAAATCAAAATGGATCATTTAGTTTCGCACCTCAGAAATTTAAATCTAAGCTAATTTTTTTTATGAAAATAAATTTTGAAAAAATGAATCAGGAAAGTAGTTTCTTTTCAGATGTTTCCCATTTTGAAGTAAGAAAAATATTTCATTAAAATTTAGCTTCCGTTTCTTATCAATCGAAAACTATTTTCTTATTGATTAATTATTTTTAAATTACTAAAATATTAAAAATGATAAAATTAGTTTTCAAAGAAAGATTTTCATAAAAAAAGAAGGGTAAGTTCCATTTTCTCGATCATACAAGGCTCTAATTCTTGAACCGGATCTGTGAACCAATAGTGTTGACACTTTGATGAATAATGCAATAACACTTTTTTTCTGTTAGAAAGAAGAATCATTAGCTATTCGACTTTGAATGTTATAGATTAGTACCAAGTTCGAGTCCAAACAAGTAGACACAATAATAATAAAAATGGCTCCTCCTTTAGTGAGATTATATGAGCAAATGCCCAAACCAAAATATGTCATCGCTGTGGGGGCATGCATTATAACATGATGGATATTCATACTGATTCATATAGTACTATTTTGTAGAGTCAGATAAGTTAATTCATGTCGATGTGTATTTGCCGGGTTGCCCGTTTAAACCAGAGGCTATTTTAGATGTTATAACAAAACTTCGTAAGAAGATATCTTGAAAAATCTTTAAAGATAGAATCATATCTCGAGAAAAAAAAATCAATGTTTTACTACCAATCACAAGTTTTCTAGCTGTTCGACGCAATACTTATACTAAAAGTTACGATCAAGAATTGCTCTATCAATTATCATCTACTTCAGAGAAACCTTCTGACAAAATTTTCAAATCCAAAAGTACAATATCTTCCAACGAATTAGCGAATCAGGTGGGGTTCCCTTGTGCAAAATAAAATAAGAAAGAAAATGATCAATCTTTAAAAATTTCATTGTAAACGTGAAATACTCATATATCATATAAATGTAAATGTGGGAGAAATCAAGAAAATGTTGCAGGATCGTTTATCTGATTGGTTAGTCAAGCATGAGCTAGTTCATAGATCTCTTGGCTTTGATTGTCGAGGAATATAAACTTTACAAATAAAATTGGAGGATTGGAATTCCATTGCTGTCAATTTCATATTTATATAGTTACAATTATTTACGTTCTCAGTGTGCCTATGATATACCACAGGTGGATTTTTATCCGAGAATATAGTATGTCATGGATAAAGCGAAAAACTTATGCATAAAAGTATTTGCCACAAGGAATAATCTTAGAATCTCATATATTTTTTATGTTTGGAAAAGTGCCTATTTTCCCTAATAAAAAAATATAAATAAAACAAACGGAGTAGGGATGGAGAAGTAAGGAGCTCCTTCTCGTTTAAGGAGATATCGAGTTTGAATTCTTTAGACATAGAAAATTTTCATTGAGTCTTATCCATCATAGTCAGGTGTTTGATTCAAGACGACAAAGATTAGTTGGGGCTAATATTCCGGATCTTATGAGACAACAAAAAAAATATTAAGTTTGAAAATTAAATTCGAAATCTTTTTTTAGTGAGTCTAAAGATCTTTGATTATTCTATGCACGGTTGATAACTTATGAGTGCATTAATTAAATAACGCATCAGTTGAATTAACTCCGGAGGCTAAAATTCGTAGCTATTAAAAAACCAAGTGACTGGTAGCTTATCAGTGCATTAATTAAACATCTGATTGGAGCTGTTTAATTAAGTTTTCTCATAGTTCATCTTCTTAATAATTAATGAACTGACTCACATATAACATATAGTTTCCATTTCATCCAGGGAAAATATTGGCACGGCTCCGTTTATCGTGATAAAAATAGATTTTCTTAAAATAATTGTATTATTTTCTAATATATAATAATTCAAAAGTAATTAACCAGTAAAAAAATAAGCAAAAGAAAAGGTATACACTTTTCCCGAGAATTCATTTTTATTTCACGAAGTCTCTTAGTTTTATATGTGTACATCTTAAATTGTATCCTTAAGTCGGGGCGGAGCCAAGAAGGTGCAACATTATAAAATATTTTTGTGAAAAATAAATGATAAATTAAAAAAAGTAAAAATGATAAAGTAAGCATAAGTAAAAAAAAAATAAAGAAAAACTAGAGATAAGAGGGATTAAATATGAAATATTTTAATTCTTATTGTAAGACATTTCTATCTAGTCAATAATAAATATACCAAAAATTAAATTAATAATAAAAAAAATAATTGTATCCAGGAGTGTCAGTGCATGCCTTTGACCCAATTTGATTTCGCCCTTGCCTTAAGCCATATGAAGCGCATACAACTAAATCACTTGTTTTAAATTCACTTTCTATAAATTTATTTTAATTATCCTTAGAACAACTTTCTCCTAACAATATGCCATAACGTGCTTTGAAAAATTTATTAACCGTTGGAGTCCTCCATCTTAATGTTCATGGATTTGGGATAAGTTTTAAACTTTAATTAAGCAGTGAAGAAAAAAAAGAAGAAAATAGATAGACCGGAAAAGAGTAAAGTTTAAACTTGTAAAGTTCTGCAAATATATTTAAGTATATGTAGATAAAAAAATAATTTAGATGATGACATGGCAGTGATATTATAAAAGAATTCATTCCATTTTTTATCAAAATGATTTATTTTGAAATTTTAATCAAATAATATGTTTCTCTGCAATTTTTTTTCTCCTTAAATGAAATTAGTTTTATGGTTGGAACTAAAATTATAGTCAATCATGCACTGCTGAGATAGGATGTGAATATTATATTACATCTCTAAAAAATTTGTCATAAAATTTGTATTATTAAAATATTATATAGTATTGACATAGTTATTATAGGAAAAAAACTTCTCTTCTCTATATCGAAAAAATGGTCTCAATCCTAACTGTCTTTGTGTGGATCAATTAATGTGGCTTGTGTTTCGTCACTTTCCTACTTGACATGCAGGCAACAATTGCATCATGATGTGAGATTTGATTCATCGGTCGGATCACTTGGACCCCAATTTTACCGATAGTACATGTACGTCTTTTGTTCTCGTGTTGTTCGTCGTGATGTCATATACACATACTGTTAACAAAGTGCAACCGTGCAGGCACGATAACATTAATTCTTTCCCTACTTCGAGCTTCGCCACCACACTTATTGAAAATATTGTTGAGACATAAATTGAGGCCCAATAATCCAAAATAATAACTCGATTGCCTCCACAATTGTCTAAATATAATAATATAGTTGCTACACCCCTCTTAAGCGTAACAATAGAGTTGTTACACTCTGTAATCACCTGTGTGAAACTTATTGTATCTTATTCGTGCACGAGATTTGTGTCTTATTGGATTGTTTAGCTCAATAGGATGGCATTATTTTTCAATCCTTACAATATCTCACTCACTCGTAATGAGCATATATTTGCATTTTTTGTCCAAAATTTGGTAAATAAGCTATGCAACCTACATACGACTATATGCCTACTCCACTTATATAAGCATGTGACATACTTGGATAAACAATTCCCCAATTATCTTCTTATATTATATATCATATATGATAGAAGTTCATGGTATAACTAAAAAAATGTCTAAATGAATGAATACTAAAAAAATATGTAACTCTTCATATTCTATTCGTAGTTGGCCAATAGTATGCGATTGTTTTATTTGACTCATAAATATTCTCTCTCTCTCTCTCGTATCTCTTAATTATGAACTAATTGCTTTTCCAAATGTGGCTTCATAGACTACTTTTTTTTTTTTTTTGAGTATCCCATCAAGGTAGCATTCACCAATTCATTTTCTCAAGATGTTCGAAGCACAATATAGAATAGATTCACAATAATGAAGTGTAAATGGAATCAATTCATCATGTTTCAAGATTGTCTTAGCATGTTTAGTACTAAACACAAGTATTATGGTGTATATTCCCACTATAGGAGCGTATGTCTAGAGTACGTCGAATATATGCCACACAAACTTAAATCCAGTCGTCTAATCCGATTCTTGATTTGAATTTTTAGTAGTTCAAATTTTTTAGTGCCAACCTGAATTTTCATATATGGCTTCTTACCTTCAGGGTATTGATGCATGCAAAAGAGTGATGCATTTCGTATAGTTTTAGTTTTACACTTTGTGCATATCTTATATTTTTCATGTTAAAATACCAGATAATTGCATTAGAATAACTCATTTACTCAATTTTGAATTTTGTTTGTGACTAGGTGAGAAAGGCGAGATTTACACCAGAAACAATACAAAGCAAGAAGAAGAAGAACTTCAACAAGTGATTTCACAACTAGTTAGAGAATTTCATGACATAATCACAAGTTTGTACAAAGAGTTTTAGGCCCTAAGGAGTTTGTCATGGGCACGACCGAAACGCATTTTGGGGCACTACTAAGGTACACGACCATTAAACAAAATTCATGGCTACTATAGAAGATCGTAAATGTGAAGTTGATTTCACAACCGTGAAGGTAGTGACATGGGCATTACGATCCTGATTAATTTCCACCCAACACCCTCAGTTTCACGAACATGAAGATATACTTACGTGCATGAAAACCATCGTTGTAGGAATGTCCATGATTCTGTTTGAAAACCTTAAGAAGATGCTCAACACTTACAAATAAGACCCTAGGGTATTTGGAGAAGGTATCACACAAGGCTTGGGAAGAGGATTATTTTCTATGGAGAGGATAAGCTCTGGAGATCGACGTTCACGTGGAAAATTGAAAGAGACTGACAACTAGATACTCGACCTGTAAGTTCTGTTCATATACCTTATTCTTAACATTTATGATGAACTCAAGAACTATTTTCATATTTGTTTTCTCTGTTATGGAGTAGTTTAATGTAAGGTTTACCGAGTCAAACCCCATGGATGTATCTTTTCTATTGAATTTAATTTTAGTCACTTTTGATAGTATTCTTGTTTGTTGTTAATGCTTCTTTGAATTGTAATTATTATTGCATGTGTGTGTTCTATCCGAAAGGAAGAGTTGATGGTGCATGTGGATATCTATTTTGGAGATTGATCTAGGTTTCACTTATGCATGAATATCACAAGTTGGGAGAAATTGAGAGAACACTAACTTGTGAAGTCATCTAAGAAAAATCAAAAGAACTCTTCTATGGGCAAGAAATTTACTTTAATGTATTATGTATTAAAACAAATAAGATTTGAAAACCAAAAGAGTTAATTCATACATGTTTGCGGGATAATAGATAAATCAAACCTAAAATATTGGAGGGTTAGATCTGATTAGATTCCTTCACTTTATCACTAGATCAATGTCACTTATACCAATAGAAGGATCCATAACAATGGCGGTTTAAACAAAGTTATACCCTAATTCTCTATGTAATTGATTTGCTCTTCAACCAATCGCTGTGCTTAACTTATTGGATTTTCATTTCTTTCTTTTTTGCTTCAACACCACTACTTTTCTTGTATTCCACTCAATTCCATAATTAGGATTGGACTGTGATATTAATTAGTCTTTGCGGGATCGACACTTTCTCATTATTATATTACTTTGGCAACTAGTATACTTGCTAATATTATGCGGCATAGTTTTCGCATTAGCTACACCAAGTTATTGAAACTATGTTTATATCATGTTGAACATATCAAGTGATTTAAGTAATTTCTTCGTAGGAAATGTTTTTATCTCTACTCGCAACACTCGATGGTGTTAGAGGTGTATTACTCGTGTGATTAAGTAAGCTTATGCCTGATTGTATATTTCATTTGTGAATAATAAAAAATAATGCATAATATATTTGGATAGAAAAACAAAATTTTATTCATCAAGTGTTCCAATATATCATTATATATCATTTCTACGCAATAGTAAATCATTTACATGTCTTAAGAATATCTTCTTAAGTAATGATTTGGTGAACAAATCCACAATGATCTTATGCGTTGATATGTATTCGACTAAAACCATCTCCTTGAAACTTTCATCTCATACGATGTACTTTGTATCAATCTATTTTCCTTTGAAATGATACGAGATGGTGGAAACTTGGTTACCGCAATATAGGACCATATTTTTCATTACATTTTTTGAAATGGGTAGGTGTTGGAGGAATCTCTTCAGTCATAAAGCCTTTTATATTATGATTAACCAAGTTATGAACTTTGTTTTCATAATGGATAATGCAATATAATATTATTTTTTGCTACTTTAATTAATACTATTATTACTAAATAGGAAGATACATGTGGAGGTTACCCTTCACTCATTTATGTCGGGATGCATGCTAATTATGCAAAAAATATCGTTAACAAATGCACTAGTCGAATCTAGTAATAGTTCAACACTGAGCTGAGTATAGACCCCATGAGAACTAATATTAACTTTATCTATCTAATCTCAACAACTAATGAGAGAAAACATTTTTGTGATAAAAATATTTTTTTAACAGAAAATGAGGAAAATGAAAGAAAAAAAAGAGTTTGATAACAAGAGCCCTCTAGATTAGGATGATGTAAGATGAATAGGGACAAAATAAATTTAACCCAAGTTTAATTAATGTTTAGTTGAACTCAAATCTTATAAGAATTAGGAACTACCTAAATTCTGATATTATTTTTATGAATGTAGTATTTTTATGAAAAAAAGAAAAATGTGAACATGTGAACTTGATCTTGTAATCATTTTTGGCATGATCATAAATGCTAAACTAGTATTCAAATTTTAATATATGCATTCTCAATAAGTTTGAATCATATGTTGCATATTTGAACCACAAGTTAATTGAAGAATGAAAATTTTTTGCCTATTAATGATTTGTAAACCATTTATGCACTGTTAGTTGGACAAGATAAAAAAATTAATTCGAGCCCATACAATCCTTACATGACTTAGTTATGAAAAATTATGTGATGACATTTGGTTATGGTAAGTGGGAATATGAGTATACTTGAGTAACCTTTTAGGCTAATACCTTGACATTGTGATATGACTATATTTACGACTCTATGAATGATTTGTTTGTAAGTTGAACTATGTTTTGATATCATTCACTTTGAAATATTGATATAGTGCTTATGCTCGCATGATATTAAATTTTGTTTTTGAAAATGCTTATCTTTATAAGATATTTCTTAAGCATACTTTTGGATACCATGATTATAACAAGCACATGAATATACTTTGCTTATGTACCTTTGCACTATCATATAAGCCCTGATTGTATGGATAGATATGTTTATGACGTGTTACACTATAAGGCATATGAGTGTGCATGCACCTTATGATCCTTGATAAATTTTATTTGCACATCATTTTTTTATCATATTGGTGCGACTTGGAAGCAATGCATAAGGGTTATTATGATTGCCAAACTTTATAATTATGTATGTTTTTTTTAAAAAATATTATATGTGCTAAGGATAATAATTGTTATGCTTGATTATACTATGACATATTATTATCATAGTAAAATAAAATCACATTTTATGTAAAATTTTGATTATATGAAATTCCTTGAGTTTTATGTTTTGTTCATAAATGCTAAGCTTTTATATTAAGTACTCAAGAATCATGTATGAGTTTAGGGGGAGCAAACTTTGTATCATTTTTTATGACAAAACAAGAAGAGAAAAAATATAAAATCAATTAATGCAAATAGTCATATCTATGATTAAGCAAGAAAGTGGGAAAAAGAAGTCATGAGCAAAAAGAAGTGAAGAATATGATGAGCTCTAGAAGTCACATATGCTTAGAAGAAAAGTAAAAATTTGAAGGTATACGATTTAGAAAAATCAAACATTGTCGATCACAAACACTAATTTGCAAATTCCTTTTATGTGATTAAAAGGAGTTATGAAATGATATTAACCTAGTTGAAAAGAAATATGAAATTCAAAGGAGAAAGTTAATAAGCTTTGTATATATTCATATATACTTGAAATTTATATCATAACTCATTATGATTTATAGATTTGAATTGCTTATCTCTCATAGGTTGAAAATCTTGCATAAAATAAAGGGGAGGGGCAATAATCTTTGTCTCTTAATATGCTTATTTCGAATCTTTTTTATGAGAAAAGTGTGTGCTAAAATATGAAAAGAACTATTATATTATACTTATAGAAGTGTATACTAAAATATTGAAAGAACTCTTATATGTATTTAACATATACATCTAACATATAAGAGAGAGCACAAAATTAACAGGAGTATAATATTAGTGGGAATGAAACTTTGGAACTTAATATCTAATCCTTCCTAACCTAAAGACTTTCTATATTTCTCGATTTATCATCATCAAAAAGGGGGAGATTGTTGGAATGATGCTTTATGTCTTAAACTATTATATTTCGATAATACAAACCCAGAGTAATTAAGACTATACAAAATAGATTAATTTGGAAAAGATAGCTCTATGTGTTAAACTTCATATTAATATTTGGTCATCCTACTTTATGTTTTGGATTGAGTTGTGTTTACTAATAAGTTGTTTAAATGATGAAAAGATAGGGGAAATGAAGACTTAAAATATTCAATGATTTGGTGCATCATAATTCAAGAAGTTTCGAAGGTCGGATGGATCAGCTGCAAGGTCGATTGAACCTAGCAAAGGTCGGTTGATCGACCTTAGACTCACAACATGCTGATCAAACTTCAACAATATTTTTTAAGGCATAACTGACAGATCTGGATCGAGTGATGAATACAATATTTGTAGACATTTTTGTTAGATTTCCAAGAAATCAAGAATCACATCAATTGGATATTGGTGCAAAGAGTTATGATCGAAATAGTGCAAGTCTATCAGGCTGACTCAAGAGAAATGGTCGACCGGTGTCCTAAACCGGTAGACTTGTCTGATGAATTCTGCAAGACATATGATAATTTCATAGCAGTCGACCGGTGCAGAGGGGAGGTCGACGGAGCGGTTGACCAGTGGTGAGTTGGAAAATTCCAAGATCTAGTTTTCTTGTGTCAAATCAAAGAAAAAAATGCAATGGCTATATTGAAGACAAGATACTATAAGAGTGTTTTGGAGGTTATAACACAAGCAACTAAGGGGAAACCATCTTGAAATTTTCCAAGAGCACAAAAAGAGGATTTTGAGCTAAAATTTGCAAATCTCTTCTCCATTTCTCTTGTTATTAAGTGATTTCACCTTGTAAAAGAGAGATTGAGTGAGAAACTTTCTTTGTAATAATGAGAGTGACTTAGCTCCATTGAAAGAGAAGTTAACACATAAACTCTTGAGCGAAGAAAAGTGTGAGATGTGAGTTTCCTTGAAGAAGATATTTCATCTACCTCTTGAAGCGGAGAAACAACGAGTTTGATGTAATTAGGTATTCCTTGCCCTACCAAGGAAAGCTAGTAGATATCCGACGATCTCGAGGTCGGAGAAGTCGGAACGAGAAACAGGTCAAGTTGGGGCCGAACCTCATCAATAGTTTCTTTGTCTTGAGTTTGCATTTCTCTTTTATTTGTTTTGCGTATTATCTTGCATTCTCACTTTATATCATTATTGTGCTTATTGACGATAAAGGGCTTTTGAATTTTGCGATAAATCAATTTTGAGTTTTCGAGTTTATTTCGTGAAACCAATTTAAAGTTTTTATTACACAAATTCATTCCTTCCTCTTGGTGCCAAGTGATTCTACAAGAACAACTTTCCCCTTATAATATGCCATAACATGCTTTGACAAATTTATTAACCGCTGGAGTCCATCTTAATGTTCATGGATTTGGGATAAGTTTTAACTTTTAATTAAGTAGTGTAGAAAAAAGTAGAAAAATAGGTAGATCTGAAAAGAGTAAAGTGAACTTTTAAATTCTTAAATCTATTTAATATATGTAGATACAAAAATAATTTAGATGATGACATGATGGTGATATTATAAAAGAATTCATTCCTTTTTTTAAACAAAATGATTTGTTTTGAATTTTTAATCAAATAATATGTTTCTCTGTAATCTCTTTTTTCTCCTTAAATGAACATTAGTTTTATCGTTGGAATTAAAATTATAGTCAATCCTGCTCCCAAAAAATTGTCATAAAATTCGTATTATTAAAATATTATATAGAATTGATATAGTTATTAGAGGTAAAAAAACTTCTCTTCTCTATATCGAAAAAAATGGACTCAATCCTAACTATCTTCGTGTGGACCAATTAATGTGGCTTGTGTTTCGTCGCTTTCCTACGTGACATGCAGGCAACAATCGCATCATGCTGTGAGAATTGGTTCATTGGTTGGATCACTTGGACCCCAATTTTACCAGTTGTACACATACGTCTTCTGTTCTCGTGTTGTTTGTCGTGATGTCATATAGACTTAGTGTTAACAAAAGTGCAACTGTGCAGACACGATAACATTAATCCTTTCCCTACTTCAAGCTTCACCACTACACTTATTGAAAAGATTGTTGATACATAAAAGGAGGCCCAATAATCGGGAATAATAACTCTACCTCCGCAATTGTCTAAATATAATAATATAGTTGTTACGCCCCTTTAAGCATAACAAAAGAGTTGTTACAGTTTGTAATCACCTTTGTGAAAGTTATTGTATCTTATTCGTGCATGAGATCTTTGTCTTATTGAATTGTTTAGCTCAATAGGATGGCATTATCTTCGAATCTTGACAATATCTCACTCACTCGTAATGAGCAAATATTTGCAGTTTTTGTCCAAAATTTGGTAAATAAGCTATGCAACCTTTGTACGAGTATATGCCTACTTCATTTATATAAGCATGTGACATACTTGGATAAATAGTTGCCCAACTATCTTCTTATATTATTTATCATATCTGATACAAGTTCAAGGTAACAAAAAAAAATGTCTGAATCAATGAATACTAAAATAGATATGTAGCTCTTCATATTCTATTTGTAGTTGGCCAATCGTATGTGAATGTTTTATGTGACTCCCAAATATTCTTCCTCTCGCTCTCATATCTCTTAGTTATGAATTAATTGCTTTTCCAAATGTGGGTTGATGGACTACTTTAGTTTTTTTTTTCTTTCGAGTACCCTACCAAGGTAGCATTTTCCAACTCATTTTCTCAAGATGTAATCAATAGTCGAAGCACAATATAGAATAGATTCACAATGATAAAGTGTAAAAGGAATCAATTAATCATGTTTCAAGATTGTCTTAGCATATTTAATAATAAACACAAGTATTATGGTGTTTATTCCCATTAAAGGTGTGTATGTCTAGAGTCCATTGAAAATATGCCACACAAACTTAAATCCAGTCACCTAACCCGATTCCTGATTTGAAATTTTAGTAGTTTGCATTTTTTTAGTGCCAACCTGAATTTTCATATATGGCTTCTTTCCTTCAGTGGTATTGATGCATTCAAAAGAGTGATGCATTTCATATAGTTTTAGTTCTATATTTCGTGCATATCTTATATTTTCGTGTTAAAATATCACATAATTGCATCCTCGGCCTATAATTTATGTTCATATAACTTATAAGTTCTGTTAATATAACTTATTGAAAGAGACTCACAACTACATCCTCGACCTATAAGTTCTGTTCATATAACTTATTCTTAATGTTTATGATGAACTCAAGAACTATTTTCATGTTTGACTTCTTTGTTATGGAGTAGTTAAGTGTAGGTTTTACCGAGTCAAACCCCGTGGTTATGGATCTTTTTTGTTGAATTTAACTTTAGTCACTTTTTGTAGTATTATCGTTTGTTGTTAATGCTTCTTTGAATTTTGATTCTTATTTCATGTGTGTGTTCTATCTGAAAGGGATAGGTGATGAGTGCATGTGGATATCAATTTCGGAGATTGATCTAGGTTTCAATTATGCATGAATATCACTTGTTGGGAGAAATCAAGAGAACACTAACTTGTGAAGTGATCTAAAGAAAATCGAAAGAACTCTACTATGTGCAAGAAATTTACTTTAATGTATTATATATGTCTTAGAACAAGTAAGAATAAAAACCATAAGAGTTAATTCATACATGTTTGCGACATAATAGATAACTCAAACCTAAAATATTGGAGGGTTAGATTTGATTAGATTCCTTCACTTTATTACTAGATCAATCTCACTTATACCAATAGAAGGATCCATAACAATGGCGAAGTTATACCCTAATTCTCCATGTAATTGATTTTCTCTTCAACCAATCTTTGTGCTTAACTTATTGGATTTTCGTTTCTTCCTTTTTTTACTTCAACACTGCTACTTTTCTTGTATTCCACTCAATTCTATAATTAGGATTGGACTGTGATATTAATTAGTCTTCGAGGGGTTGACACTTTCTCATAATTATATTACTTGGGCAACTTGTATACTTGCTAATATTATGCCTCATAGTTTTCACATCAGCTACACAAAGTTATTGAAACTTATGTTTATATCTTGTTGAACATATCAAGTGATTTAAGTAATCTCTTCATAATAAATGTTTTTATCTCTACTCTCAACCACTCGATGGTGTCAGAGGTGTATTACTCGTGTGATTAAGTAAGCTTATGTCTGATTTCCATACTTCATTTGTGAATAACAAAAAGTAATGCACAATATATTTGGATAAAGAAACAAAATTTTATTCAGCAAGTGTTCCAATATATCATTATATATCATTTCTACGCAATCGTAAAGCATTTACATGTCTTAAGAATATCTTCTTAAGTAATGATTCGGTGAACAAATCCACAATGATCTTATGTGTTGATATGTATTCGACTAAAACCATCTCCTTGACATTTTCATCTCGTACGATGTACTTTGTGTCAATATGTTTTCCATTGTAATGATACGAGATGATGGCAACTTGGTTAGCGCAATATAGGACCATCTTTTTCATTACATTTTTTGAAACGGGCAGGTGTTGGATGAATCTCTTCAGCCATAAAGCCTTTTATATTATGATTAACCAAGTCATGAACTCTATATTCATAATGGATAATGCAATATAATATTATTTTTTGCTAATTTAACTAATAGTTTTATTACTAAATAGGAAGGTATATGTGGAGGTTACCTTTCACTCATTTATGCCGTGATGCGGTCTAATTATGCAAAAACTATCGCTAGCAAATGCACTAGTCATATCAAGTAATAGTTCAACACTGAGTTGAATATCGATCCAAGGAGAACTAATATTAAATCTATCTATCTAATATCAGCAAGTAGTGAGAGAAATCATATTTTTGTGACAAAAATGAATTTTTAATAGAAAATGAAGAAAAAAAAGAAAAGAAAAGAAATGAGTTTGATAACAAGATCCCTCTGAATTAGGATGATATAAGATGAATAGGGACGAAATCATTTTAACTTAAGTTTAATCAATGTTTAGTTTATCTCAAATCTTACGAGGATTAGGAGTTACCTAAATTTTGATGTCCTCTACATGATGCATGCACCAATTACCTCAAATATAAGAAACTCGACTGTTCTTTTTCAAGATGTCAATTTAATTTATTAGGGTTTTGAGATGAGTTAAGATGTATTTCTTAAATTATGGATTGTTCCTCACCAAGATGCCAATCTCACATACCTCACACCTAAAAATATCCATCTCTAGGGTGCTACCTAGATGTGGTATGCCATGCCTTGACTATGACTTCTAAAATCAATTTCACTTATAAAAAAGAAATAAGAGCTAGCTATTCCTCTCCAGGATGCTGACAATGATTCAGATTCTCAAAGATGCATAAAACAGCATAAACACGACATTCATACGCATAAGAAATTTAAGACTAAAATTAATTCATCCAAGGGTTCGACGGTTTCTTCCTTACAATATAAATTCTTCAGAAAAAATAGACTAAATGAATTACACAGAGTTCGCCCAAATGTTTAAAAGGGAAAATACAAACTATGAATCAAAACACTGATACAACGATCATCTTCTTCACAAAATTCTTCTTCTTCTTCTCTTAGCATTAAGCTTGGCACTAGGCTCGTTGTTCTGTCACAAATTCTCTTCAAAATCTCTCTTCATTATTCTCTGGTAGATGGATATATTCTTATAAGTTGATGCCTTCTAATGATATTTATAGGTTTGGAGAGTCCTGGAATAAAAGTCTTCATTCTGGGGTAGATATGGCTTGATTTGGGATCAAATTCTTTAAAAGATATTTAAAAATCTCCATCGAACTATCGTGAAAGTTTAGATCTACTCTTAAACTATAAAATCTGGTAGAAGTAGGTCTGAACTATTATTTTTTGGATAATTTCATCCAACAAGTGATATTAGATTTATTTAAATTATTTTAATTTATTAAATTACTATTTTATCGGAGAGGGAGAGCGAGAGAGAAGAGAGATAGAGATAGGAGAGATAAAGAATGGAAAGAGGAGAAAATTTCTTCTAGTTGGGAGAGTATAATAGTAATTTAATAAATTAAAATAATTTGAATAACTTCAATGCCACTTTGTTGTATGAAATTGTCCAAAAAAATAGTTCAGATCTATTTCTGTCCTATTTTATAGTTTAGGGGTATATTTGAAATTTCACGATAGTTCGAGAGGGGTAAATGGATATATATATAGAGAGAGAGAGAGTAGTTAAAGAACTCATCAATTTATGATGTAATAAATTATTTAATGAGTTTAAGCTATATCTCGATGATTTAATGTCTATTAATTCACAATTTTATCTCATTATTAAATAGATCTTAATTTTTTACAAATTAAAATTTGGAAAATTTGAAAATAGTTATGTAAATAATATATTTATATAGCTATTTATGTTAAAATGATAATTTAATGTTCATTAATGACACTAGTTTATAAATGTTTTTGAATATGAGAAAAAAAATCAAAGTAATAACATATATATTGAAACAAGAGTACCCTTCATCTAATTATAGGAATGATATTATTTATTGATGGATTGACAAGCGCTAAAAAAGGCACTACTTTAAAATAAGTATCAATTGAAAACCTACATTTTCAAGATATCCAAATGGATTCAATAATGTTTATTTTTCTTGAAATAAAATTTGAAAACAAAAAATAATACTAATAAATTTTATTAACAAAAAATAGTGTGTACAATTTTGAAATTAATCAAAGTTTTGAACTAATAATTTAAAAAACTAGAAGAACGTTTACTCCCACTAAATCATCTCTTTTCGGCGCCAAATACTTTCTTTAATTTTTTAACAGTTTTTTTGGTTATACATGTTAATCAAAATATAAAAAAGATATTACAATGAAAAAACATTAAAAAGATGATATTGTACATTTTTTTTTGAAAAATATCATTTTTTCCATGCCCTTATTACTATTAGGAAAAATAAATAATTTGGATGATAAAAGAGGGAAGTTTAGAATAAAATCTTATTATTTCTTATTCTATAAATAAGACTTGAAATAAGCTTAGAAAATAGGTTAATTATAAATAAGTCTAAAATTAATCTTTGATTTTAAATTAATCTCTCTTATTCTTATAAAACCGTCAATTTTATACAATCATAATTGTATTCAGTCTTTTTCTTTACGACATTTATACCCGAAATGACAAAATTTCCTAGCTAATGGATCCATACATCTAAAGCTCCAAAATCACAAGGTCGAAATGAACGAGAACCAACATATGAAGTCAGAACAATTCTTTTCTTTTTTTTATCGAAATTTGCCATTTTCTCGATCCGAAGTCGAACAGGTGATATGCAATTCATGTCTTCCACTCAATATTTTATTCTTCTTCCACACCACGCGATTATGACCCAAAACCACCCCCATACTAGCGAGTGATTGCTTCACTAATCACCACTATGGCATGTGCACATGACATTATCCAAACACGACCTATGTTGAAATGGCATGCGGTCCGTGTCGTTCACTTTTATTGTCATGCCGAAATATGGTCCTGGTCCAAAGTGACCCAACCCTCACTTACTCTAAACAAGACCCATATTGTGGCAACACGATCGTGTTGCATCTAACTTGTTTCAGTTGAATCGTGACCAATTCAAGATGACTCGACTCATGTCCTTGTTCATGATGGAACCGATCGATCAACGTAGCTCACGCCGGGGCGAGACGACCCGTTTCTAGGGTTAGGGTTTGCGTACTGTCATCGGTTTGAGGAACACGGTGTACATCTGAAAAACACATGGACCACTTCATAGGAGTTGATTCTTCTCTGTCTCCCATTCCAATGTTGTCGATGACTGCGGCCCGCATCAAGGTGCGACGTGGTTCGTGTTTTGTTTCTAATGTGGTCGCGATGTAGTGGTGCCACCTCACTCCGTTGAATACAATCCGCGTCAAGGGGCGACGAGACCCATGGTTGCCTATTTTGTAGTAATCCTATGAATATTCTCGTATTTGACATACGTGTGTTGAATCTAGGATCCCGAGAGTGTTTTGATGATCACAAATTTGTAAGGGAACTTAGTCTGTACTGATGAACTTGTTGAGCTGATTTCTGTAACAGGATATATCAAGTTCAGTAGTTGATAGGTCGACCAAAGCTAAAGGAATGGACGACCTGTGCACACGAAAGATATATCAGAAGAACTATGTGTGCAGTGGTCGTCCTAAGCATATGAAGTGGTCGACCAACATTAAAGGAAGAATACATGTGAAGAGGAGCAGAAGCATGAAGAAGAACATATGAAGAGGGATCAGGGGTTGACCGGTCGACCAGAGATGAAGGAAAGACGATCGGAGTAAGAGGTTGAACTGAGGAGATCGCCCGATGATGAGGAATGGGCGACCCAAGACAACACCTTTAAAACCAAAGGTTGGAGAATGGG
>LTAE01002097.1:0-22356 GCA_001647135.1 Pontederia paniculata | reverse complement strand
CCCTTGAAGAAGGAAATAGTGATCTCCGGAGATCTCAGTGCGAGAAGATCGGAGCGGGGACGTAGGCCAGGAGTTCGGCCGAACCTCGTCAACAAACCTTGTGTTTGTGTTCTTGTTTGTTTCCTCTCTACTCTCTTCTCTCGTTTTGTTTATATTTGCTTGTGCAAGCTTCCACTAATACAACATAACTCATATATATTTAGTAAAAGAGAGTAAGAACTTTTAATACACCAATTCACCCCCCCTCTTAATGACATCCAGATCATACAACGTGGTGGTTCTCGAGATGAATGCGGACCGCGTCTGTCATGATATGGCTCGTGTTCGATCGTTTAATTTACTAATGTTGATTTGATTGTGAGTTAGGGCAGATTATTAATCATCTATTAACTACAATAATTATCTCCTCATGCAGAATTAGAAATCATGATTATATTTCATATGATTCCTTTATACCATATGATAATTCCTATTTAATCCTCTTAGTTACATATCTTGAACGATGATCAATTTGTCTTTTACTCATCATTTTCCCTAGATTGTCCTTTTGCTCCTCCTACGCGATGATCCTTCTTCTTCCTTCTCATTGTTGTTGATCTTCGTCAATTCCCCTCTAATCCATTGGATGAGAGAGAGAAAGAGAGAGATTGTGAGACGAGAGTAGGGATTGTATCATGTGTATATGAAAGAAATCCGTTTAGAGTTTGAATGTGATTATGAGTCCTATAAAAACTAATTTGGATAGGACTAAAAATATTAAGTTAACCAAAAAATTTATTATAATAACAAATTGACTTTGACTCCTCATATCCTTTTTCTAATCTCAATCATATCACATCTTATCTTACTTTATCTTTCTTTTTATCCTTTTATTATTTATTTAAAAATTGAGGGTGTTACATTATAACCTACTTAAAAATACATTTGTTCTCGAATTTAAGCATGATATTTAAGTTCATCAAATAATTCATATCTATCTTATATCTTCTAATATAATCCATCAATATTAAGACAATCTTATAATTTCTTAATTATGTCATCACTAGTTAGTATATGATTTAGTTTTGCTTACAACCTTCATCCTATATGCATCATCATTATACCCTAATCAATCACATGAAAACATTGCCTAACTATTCATTCAAACAATCATAATAGAATTTATGATACTCTTGTCTAACCCTCCTTTACCTTATAACTCTTTCTTTGATCATAATTTAATTATTATCATTATCCTTCAATCATGTCATGATTATCACTTGATTCCTTCTTTTTTTTCTAGTCATTACATATTCAAATCACTCTTGATTGTACTATCTCTAAATAACCTCCTTAAGAATAGTGCTATATTATCCAATATGTAATGTATCTGAATAATCTCATTAATGACTTAACCTATAGCATTCTTGATGGCATGATGACCGTTCGTGATGCTTGCACATAGACTTTACTTTCTTAAAGAAATCTAAGAAGTGCTTCTCCTTAAATTTTAATACCTTATTGTAATTCCCCCAAAGGATCACGCCACCACGTGACAAAATGTCCCTCCGGAGATATTATGACATTCTTCTTTGACTTAATATTTAACCAAAAGACTAGTCAACATAATGGACACGTAATGCAAAAGCAATAACTTTAAAATAAAGCCTCATAAATAAGTCTAGCCAAATAAACATATATTTTTACATGGCCCAACAAACTTTATGTCAACATAAGGTAGACTCTTATCATGTGCAAGCCATCATGCCATTAATATCTGCATCACCAATTACATCACCTATTCGTTGTGTTCATCACATGCAGGATAAAAAACAAGAGAGACAATTCTCCCATGAATGATGAAGTTCAATATGTAAAGGAAATATAAGAAAAATCATGTGTAATAACAGTATAGAGGGAACATCATATTCAATAAAATTACTTTCCTTTACTTCACCTTTTTCTCCTCAAATTGCCTTATTTCATTCTTTCCAATATTCAATATTTTTTTATTGCAAAAATCTCAATTGCATTAAACAATGCTTAATTTTTTTCTTGTTCCATAGATTATTTACCAATTCAATCTTTTATTTAAGACCTTTTTACTTTTTTGGCTATTTTTTGTCCTAAGTTGTTCAGTTATAATAATCAATAGCGAGCCTTTAACAATCATGAAGGTAATTGACTCTTGCCCCAATGCCATTAAGACTAGCTAGGCTTGAAGAATCTATTAAACAGTAATAAAAAAGGGATTGGCAATTGTTGTTGAAGGAACCCAATTGAACATAAAGGATCCACTTCTACAGTTGCTCCCGAAGGAATCCATAAGCAGTTGTTCTAATGGGAACTCACTAAACAATTATTCTCAAAGGAACTCAATTGAACCTGAAAGAACATGTTTACAGGTGTTCCCGAAGGAACCCATAGATGGTTGTTCCTAAAGGAACCCAATTATCCCACGACTAAGGTCCAATTCAACGAGAACAAAATCATACCCTATGGACAAATTCAATCATGTTCAATGCTCATTTTATACCCTAGTGGCCATATCTATTTATAGATTATGACTCAACATTAATTCATCATTTAATCAATAGCATAAGAACTTTTTAACTTGTTTCTGAAGATGAAAGCACGACCGATTTTTAGGATGAACATGATCGATGAGACGTGGTAAGGGAGCAATGAGAGGTGGAGTCGTCGGCTCATTCTTCAACATGCACGAGCTCTTTGGACAATAAGAGTTATACATACAGTAATGGAGTCTATTATACAATGAGCATAATTTATGTTATAAAGAAATCAGTTTGGCTCCATGAACGCACCACCTAGGAGCCCCCTGCACCCGGTCTCAAACCTACTACTTCTAGTTTTCCTAAGGCATGCATAGGACATTATCCGAACACTTCTCGTGTCGAGATAGCATGCGGTCTATGTCGTTCATTTTTGTTGTCATACCGAAATATGGTCCAAGTCCAGAGCGACCTGACCCTCATTTACTCTAAACATGATCCTAGTTGTGCAACAGTCTATGTCTATCGCATTTCAGTTCAATCCTAATGTGACTGGTTCAGGGTGACTCAGACCGCATCCCGGTTCATAATTGAATCAATCGATCAACGTACTTCGCGTCGGGGCAAGCGACCTATTTCTAGGGTTAGGGTTTGTGTGCATCGTCATCATCCTGAGGAATACGGCCTGGGTTTGGAAAACACACAACCCATTTTCTAGGAGTTGATTCCTCTTTTTCTCTCACTCCAACGTTGTCGATGAATGGGTCCATGTCAAGGTGCGATGCGGTCCGTGTTTTATCTCTGATGTGGCAGCGATGTGGTGGTGCCGTCCTCACTCCATCGAACACGATCCTCGTAAAGGAGTGATGTGGCTACTCTCAAGAGCAAACAAGACTGCATCCGTCATGACACAACCCACGTTCAGTCGTCTGATTTATTAATGTTGATTTGATTGTGAATTAGAGTAGATTATTAATCAACTAATAACTTCAGTATCTCCTCATGTAGAATCTTAAATCATAATTATATTTCATACGATTCTCTATATCATCTTATACAGATGATAAATTATATATTTGACACTTACATATCTTGAACGATTATCAATTTGTCTTTTACTTATCGAGGAGAGAGCGCGCCAACCGGTCAGAATCGGCGAGGGAGGCAATCACCATTGCGGGCGACTGCGAAGGGGGGAAAGGTCTGCGAGGATCTGGATGCGAGCGCAGTTCAACACCCGGTTCTGCTAAAAGGTGGTTCGATGGCCGGTTCAAGCTGCACAGTTCACTTCTTGGGCTGGGATAAAACACTAAAAAATAAATCCCTAAACTATAAAATTAGGCTGAAATAGGTCTGAACTATTTTTTTTGGACAATTTCATCCAACAAAGTGGGTTATTTTAATTTATTAAATTACTATTTTACTCTCCAAATAGAAAAATATTTTATCCTTTTTCCATTCTTTATCTCTGCTCTCTCTATCTCTCTTCTCTCTCGCTCTCTCTCCGATCTCTCTCTGGTCTCTCTACTCTCTCTCCTCTCTATCTAGTCTCTCTCTGGTACTAGGCGACTTCGCACAAGCAAGCAGCGCTCGCCTGCACATGTTTTCCCATAGGCATGGCACTTCATAAAGGCGAGCATTGCTCCCAGAGAGAGAGACCGGAGAGGAAGGAGAGATAGAGAGGGGTCAGATAGAGAGGAGAGAGTGTAGAGAGATCAGAGAGGGAGAGCAAGAGAGATAGAGAGAGGGGAGAGAAAGAATGGAAAGAGGAGAAAGTTTTTTTTAGTTTGAAGGAAAAAATAGCAATTTAATAAATTAAAATAATTTGAATAAATTTATATCACTTTGTTGATGAAATTATCCACAAAAAATAGTTCAAACTTGCTTTTTTCAGATTTTATATTATATCTCGATGATTTAATGTCTATTAATTCACATTTTTACCTCATTATTAGGTAGATCTTAATTTTTAACAAATTAAAATTTGGAAAGTTTGAAAATAGTTTTGTGAATAATATATTTATATGGCTATTTATGTTAAAATGATAATTTAATGTTAATTAATGATACTAATTTATAAATGTTTTTGAATATGAGAAAACAATCAAGGTAATACAATATATATTGAAACGAGAGTACCCTTCATCTAATTATAGGAATGATATTATTTATTGATGGATTGACAAGCGCTAAAAAGGCACTCGTTTAAAATAAGTATCAATTGAAAACCTACATTTTCAAGATATCTAGTTGGATTCAATAATGTTTATTTAAGTGTTTTATTTTTCTGGAAACAACATTTAAAAACAAAAAAAATCATACTAATAAATTTTATTAACAAAAAATAATGTGTCCAATTTTGAAATTAATCAAAGTTTTGAACTAATAATTAAAAAAAAACTACAAGAACCTTTACTCCCACTAAATCATCTCTTTTCGGTGCCAAATACTTTCTTTAATTTGTTTTAACAGTTTTTTTTTAGTTATACATGTTAATCAAAATATAAAAAGTTATTACAATGAAAAAACATTAAAAAGATGATACTGTACTTTTTTATCCAAAAATATCATTTTTTCCATGCCCTTATTACTATTAGGAAAAATAAATAATTTGGATGAAGAGGGAAGTTTAGAATAAAATCTTATTCTTTCTTATTCTGATAAGCTTAGAAAATAGGTTAATAAATAAGTCTAAAATTAATCTTTGATTTTAAATTAATCTCTCTTATTCTTATAAAACCATCAATTTATACGATCATAATTTTATTCAGTCTTTTTCTTTGCGACTTTTATACCCGAAATGACAAAATTTCCTGGCTAATGGATCCATACATCTAAAGCTCCAAAATCACATGGTCGAAATGAACGAGAACCAACATCCGAAGTCAGAATAGTTCTTTTCTTTTTTATCAAAATTTTCCCTTTTCTCGATCTGAAGTCGAACATGTGATATGTAATTCATGTTTTCCTCTCAATATTTTATTCTTCTTCCACGCCACGTGATTATGACCCAAAACCACCCCCATACTAGTGAGCGATTGCTTCACTGATCACCACTATGGCATGTGCACAGGACATTATCCAAACATGACCTATGTTGAAATGACACGCAGTCTGTGTCGTTCACTTTTATTGTCATGCCGAAATATGGTCCGGGTCCAAAGTGACCCAACCCTCATTTACTCTAAACATGACCCATATTGTGGCAACACGGTCGCGTCTAACTTGTTTCAGTTGAATCCTGACATGGCCAATTCAAGATGACTCGATTCACGTCCTAGTTCATGATGGAACCGATCGATAAACGTAGCTCACGTTGGTGCGACACGACCTGTTTCTAGGGTTAGGGTTTGCATGCCTGCCATCGTCTTGAGGAATACGGTCTACATCTGAAAAACACATGGACAGTTTCATAAGAGTTAATTCCTCTGTCTCCCGCTCCAATGTTGTCGATGAACGTAGCCCGCATCAAGGTGCTACGTGGTTCGTGTTTTGTCTCTAATCTGGTAGCGATGTAGTGGTGCCGCCTCACTTTGTCGAACACAATCTGTGTCAAGGGGTGACGCAACCCATGGTTGCCTATTTCGCCATAATCCTAGGAATACGACCCGTATTTGGCATACGTGGTCGCTCTCGAGATGAATGTTCACGTCTGTCATGATATGGTTCGTGTTCGATCATCTAATTTATTAATGTTGATTTGATTGTGAGTTAGGGCATATTATTAATCAGCTAATAACTATAGTATTTATCACCTCATGCAGAATTAGAAATCATGATTATATTTCATATGATTCCTCTATACCATATGATAAATCCTATTTGATCCTCTTAGTTACATATCTTGAACGATGATCAATTTGTCATTTACTTATCATTTTGCCCAAATTGTTCTTTTGCTCCTCCTCCGCGATGATCCTTCTTCCTTCTCATTGTTGTTGATCTTCGTCCATCACATGAGAGAAAGAGAGAGAGAGAGAGAGAGAGAGAGAGAGAGAGAGAGAGAGAGAGATTTTGTGAGAAGAGAGTAGGGATTGTATCATATTTATATGAAAGAAATCCGCCTAGAGTTTGACCGTGGTTATGAGTCATATAAAAACAATTTGGATAGGATTAAGAATATTAAGTTAACTAAAAAATTAGTATAATAACAAATTGACTTTGACTCCTCATATCCTTTTTCTAATCTCAATCATATCGCATCTTATCTTGCTTTATCTTTCTTTTTATCCTTTTATTATTTATTTAGAAATTGAGGGTGTTACATTATAACCTACTTAAAAATAAATTTGTTCTCGAATTTAAGCATGATATTTAAGTTCATCAAATAATTATATCTATCTTATATCTTCTAATATAATCCATCAATATTAAGACAATCTTATAATTTCTTAATTATGTCATCACTAGTTAGTCATATGACTTGGTTGCTTACAACCTTCATCCTATATGCATCATCATTATACCCTTATCAATCACATGATAACATTGCCTAACTATTCATTCAAACAATACTCTTGTCTAACCCTCCTTTACCTTATAACTCTTTCTTTGATCATAATTTAATTATTATCATTATCCTTCAATCATGTCATGATTATTTCTTGAATTTCTTCTTCTTTTTTTCTTTTCTAATCATTACATATTCAAATCATTCTTGATTGTACTATCTCCAAATAACCTCCTTAAGAATAGTGCTATATTATCCAATATGTAATGTATCTGAATAATCTCACTAATGAGTTAACCTATGCTATTCTTGATGACATGATGATCGTTCGTGATGTTTGCACATAGACTCTATTTTCTTAAAGACATTTAAGAAGTGTCTCTCTTTAAGTTCTAATATCTTATTGTAATGCCCCCAAAATATCACCCCACCACGTGACAAAATATCCTCCGGAGATATTATGACATTTTTCTTTGACTTAATGGTTAATCAAAAGACTACTCAACATATGGACACATAATTCGAAAGTAATAACTTTATAATAAAGCCTCATAAATAAGTCTAGCCAAATAAACATATTTTTTTACATGGCCCAATAAACTCGATGTCAACATAAGGTAGACTCTTATCATGTGCAAGCCATAATGCCATGAATATTTGCATCACCAATGACATCACCTATTCATTGTGTTCATCGCATGCAAGATGAAAAACAAGGGAGACAATTCTCCCATGAACGATGAAGTTCAATATGTAAAGAAAATATAAGAAAAATCATGTGTAATAACAGTATAGAGGGAACATCATATTCAATAAAATTATTTTCCTTTACTTTACCTTTTTGTCCTCAAATTGCCCTATTTCGTTCTTTCCAATATTCAATAATTTTTTATTGCAAGAACCTCAATTGCATTGAACAATGCTTAATTCTTTATTGCTCCATAGATTCTTTACCAATTCAATTTTTTACTTAAGACTTTTTTACTCTTTTGACTATTTTTTGTCCTATGTTGTTCAATTATAACAATCAATGGCGAGCCTTTAGCAATCATGAAGGTCATTTATTTTCACCCCAATGCTATTAAGACTAATTAGGCCTGAAGAATCTATTAAAAAATAATAAAAAAAGGGATTGACAATTGTTGATGAAGGAACCCAATTGAACATAAAGAGCCTGTTTTTACGGTTGCTCCCAAAGGAATCCATAAACAATTGTTCTAATAGGAACTCACTCAACAATTATTCTCAAAGGAACTCAATTGAACCTGAAAGAACCTGTTTATAGTTGTTCCCGAAGGAACCCATAGATGATTGTTCCTAAAGGAACCCAATTATCCCACGACTAAGGTTCAATTCACCGAGAACCAAATCATACCCCCATGGACAAATTCAATCACATTAAGTGCTCATTTAAACCCTAATGGCCATATCTATTTGTAGATTATGACTCAACACTAATTCATCATTTAATCAATAGCATAAGAAATTTTTAACTTGTTTCTGAAGATGGAAACACGAACGATGTTTCGGATGAACACGATCGATGAGACGCGGTATGGGAGCGATGATAGTGGAGTCGTCGGTTGATTCTTCAACATGCATGAGCTCTTTACACAATAAGAGTTATCCATACAATAATAGAGTCTATTATGAAATGAGCATAATTGATGTTATTGAGAAATCGATTTGGCTCCACGAACGCATCACCTAGGAGCCCCCTGCACCCGGTTTCAAACCTGCTACTACCAGTTTTCCTAAGGCATGTGCATAGGACATTATCCGAACACTTCACATGTCGAGATGGCATGCGGTCTGTTCGTTCATTTTTATCGTCATATAGAAATATGGTCCGAGTCCAGAGCGACCCGACCCTCATTTACTCTAGTTGTGGCAACACAGTCCGTGTCTATCACGTTTCGGTTTAATCCTAATGTGACTGGTTCAAGGTGACTCAACCCCTGTCCCGGTTCATAATTGTATCAATTGATCAACGTACTTCGCGTCGGGGCAACGCGACCTATTTTCTAGGGTTAGGGTTTGTGTGAACCATCATCATATCTTGAGGAATACACCTGCGTTTGGAAAACACAACTTGTTTCTTGGGAGTTGACTCTTCTTCATCTCTCGCTCCAACGTTGTCGATGAATGAGTCCGCGTCAAGGTGCGACGTGGTCCGTGTTTTATCTCTAATATGGCAACGACGTGGTGGTGCCGCCCTCACTTCGTCGAACACGATCCTCATAAAGGGGTGATGTGGCCCATGGTTGCATGCTCCATTACGGTCCTAGGAACATGACCCATGTCTAACATATGTGGCTATTCTCGAGAGCGAACACATACTACGTCTGTCACGATACAACCCATGTTCAGCTGTCTGATTTATTAATGTTGATTTGATTGTGAATTAGAATAGATTATTAATCAGCTAATAATCCTCATGTAGAATCTGAAATCATAATTATATTTCTTACGATTCTCTATACCATCTTATATAGATGATAAATTCTATATTTGATATTTACATATCTTGAACGATGATCAATTTGTCTTTTACTTATCTTTTGTGCTAGGTTGTTTTTTACTATGGTCCTTTTTTATTCCTATTGATCATCGTCAATCCTCCTCTCCTCCTCTCCTCCTCAATCTTACTCTAATCCATCGGACAACAGAGAAGAAAAGAAAAAATTGTAAGAAGAGAGGAAATGTGTGTCATACTTATATTTATAGAGAAAAAAAATTCTATAGAATTTGAATGTGATTAAAACAACTACACTAATTTAGATAGAAATAAAAGTATTATGTTAGCCCAAAAAATTATTATGATAACAATTTGAGACTAGTACATATTTTTTTTCTAATCTCCATCAAATCAAATCATATCATATCTCACTTTATTTTTCTTTTTATTATTTATTTAAAAATTGAGAGTGTTCACCTTCCTCACCCAAACCATAGTAGTGAGTGACGCTTCCGTCGCCGCCGGCAAAACCTCCTCTTCCTCCTTTCCGGCCTCCGGTCCCGCCACCGCATCCTCCATGGCATCCAAGATCCCTTTCCGCCAAAGAAAAATCCGAAAATTCTCCCCTTCTTCCGCCGCCGAAGCAGAGGCGACGCCGGACGGTCGCCCGTCGAAGAAAAGCTACGGAACAAGCTCCGCCGTTGTCGTCGGCCCTNACTCTCTCTCCCGCAGTATCCTCTACCAACAGCTCGCCGTGAAGGCCGCCGCCGCCATCTATGCGCGCTTCCTTTCGCTCTGCGGAAGCGAGGCCGGTGTCGTACCGGAGACAGTCCTGGCGCTTAGCCCGCAGCAGCTCCGCCAGATCGGTGTCTCCGCCCGCAAGGCCTCCTACCTCCACGACCTCGCCCACAAGTACCACAGCGGCGTCCTCTCGGACGCAGCCGTCGTCGCCATGGACGACAGGTCCCTCTTCTCCATGCTCACGATGGTCAAGGGCATCGGCGCCTGGTCCGTCCACATGTTCATGATCTTCTCCCTCCACCGCCCGAACGTCCTCCCCATCGGCGACCTCGGCGTCCGGAAGGGCGTGCAGATGCTCTATGGCCTTGAGGAGGCTCCCCGGCCGTCACAGATGGAGCAGCTCTGCGAACGGTGGAGGCCGTATCGGTCCGTTGGAGCCTGGTACATGTGGCGCCTTGTTGAGTCCAGGAACAAACCCAAGTTGTTCTCCCCGGTTCCTGTTAGCGCCATTGATGGCGCCGGAGGAGTGGAAGCGGTACAGCAGCAGGAGGAGCTGAAGTCGTCACCGCTGCTCATCGACCAACCCATTCAGAATCTCCAATGAACTCGAATGGCTTAGCTTATTACTCTTCAGCGCAGTAGAAAGTGGTCTGTTCATTGCTTCTCTCATGGTGTTCACTGTTCAACGCGATGTGCTGCTGTTTGTACCATAATTTAATGCATGCCTTTTCCTGTAATCTACTAGTCGCACATAAATGACGAGGCTTTCGTTGGTGTCATGTTCATAAATAGATGCATTTGTTTAGCTCGTTATTTCATACTCTAATACATAAATATACGTAAACCTCTTCTAAAAGGTCCCTGAGTTCTCTGAGGCAGCAATTTCTTATATGATTTTTCCTGATGAGAACTAGAAAACTGCACATCAAACATGTTCACAGAAATATGGTGGATACGATGCTTCATTGGTTTGGCTTTGTTTGCATGATATTAACAGTTTGCACAGGGTGGTCTCAGATACAATCATCTACACCAAGAAAATTGTACAGTATCTCTTTGACAGTGCAGGAGCTTCTCTGAGTCCATCCAATCCCTTGGCTGCTACCCAAGTGAGATCATACAGAAGCCACATTTCCTGGAAGTATATAACTCGTGTTAAAACTTCACTGCCAATTGTTAACTATCTGATAAAAAGATGAAACAGCTGCCCACAGTAAGAATATGGGCATTCTTATCTCACGGAATATATGCAAGTTGTTAACTGTAGATGCCAAAATTTTCAGTGGAAATTGGAAACAAAGAATGTGCTTCAAATATGCTCAACCGGGTATTCCTTGTAGCATTGTTGAATCTCTGGGAGCACCCTCTTTAGGTGATAAGAACGTAACCTGATTCTGGAAGCATATCTGCAGCAGTTGGGGACAAGTTCTGTCTGGAGACGTTTTCTCTAACCTTGGCGTGAGTTTCTGCCTCGTGTTGAAACATAGAAACCAGCTGTTGAAGTTCCAGCTTCCTCACCTCAACCTTCTCTTCTGTAATTGGATTTTGCAACCCAAGATATAGCAACCCCAATCCAATCAGAACAAACCCTATGAAGAAAAGAATTCCAGCAAACAAGCCAAAAGCATATGGTGTATTCTCAGCCCCTGGTATTCCATCAACGTTGATACCAAAAAGACCTGTAATTATCGAAAGAACAAGACCGCCACCTCCGAAAATGGCCAAATTATGATTTACACGAAGGCTTCGATCCTGAATTCCAAAAGTAAAGCATGGACATCAGATGCATCGGAAGGCATAAGAATGCACCATATGCAAAAAGAGAGAATCGTAAGCCAGAAGGTACAAAATGAGCCGACAAAATTATATCTCAGAAACGCATAATCAAAGAATGCTGTAAATTGCATACCTGCAACCATGCTCGCACAGTGCTCTGCATGACATCTTGGACTGTAAATAAACGTCCCCTCACTGCTTCTTGCTCCTCCAACATCTCCCTAGTACTTTTATTAATTCCTTCTAACAAAGTTCTTGTCATGTTTCCCCTCAAATGCTGCAGGAGCTCAAATACGATTTCCTCCCTTGCATGTAGTGACCATTTAACTCTAATTACCTGAGATACAAACAAAGTAGTCCTTTTCCTTTGACCAATGTTCAAAAAATAATTGAAAAATATATTTTGCATACCTGAGTAGCCAGTCTTCTAATTTCCTGATTCAGTATGATACTGAGCAGATTCAAGTCCTCATAATTTCTCCTGTTCACAATCCATCATATAAGTAGCCCCCCTTCACATTTAACTCGAAAGCAAAGGACACTATAGAGAAATCACATGATTCATGTAAGTGATACCTGTTGACAAACTTTAGTTCAATTTCATCGGCTGCTCCAAACACATACTTGCGGAACAATCTGAAGCATAGCAAAAGAACATGTTAGAAATAGAAATATATTATATAATTGTGCAAAACAAATGTGATGCCCATGGCATGTTAGCTAGACTTTTTTTTTGAGAAGGTGAACATAGACATTTAGAAAAGAAATTAATGTAACCAGCATTTTTTCCCACTTCTAATAATATATTCATTTTCCCATTAATTCACCCATGATTTCAGTGCTTTCCATATAATCACTTGCTGTTTGTGGCTTGCAGTATCAAACAGAAAATGTTATCAGATCCAGGATTGAGTCTTAATAGGTCTAAACTAAATTTAAGCCAAGCCTGAAGCTCCTGCCATACTAAATGATGTAATCTAGAAAACAATGAACATACTTCTACAAACACAGAATCATACATGAGAAAAGAACCAAATGGACTGGTGCTTACGTAACAAATAAAACAAAAAGACAGTTAACTAGCATGCTAACCTTGAAAAACCATTTTCTATTGGTAAAATCAAAGAAGAGCGAATACAACAACAAAGCCTTATCCCACTAGGTGGGGTCGAAAGAAGAGCGAATACAATTAATCAAATATCACCTATCATCCCATCGTGAAAGACGACAAGCCAAATGTCCTATGACTTCGTGAATTGACTTGGGAGCAGCATTTCCACCAGCCATAAGAAATTCCTGCAATATAAGAATGTCATTAAGTTTAAGCAGCGCAATGATACACATATGTATAAATACAAAAAGAAACATAGAAAATTTAATATAATAGATAAGAATCAACAAATCCACATCAAGTACCTGAACCTCAGTTATGCCAAGCACATTGATACTTGACGCAGAACCTTTTACATGCAAAGCTGTCAGTAGAAAGTTCTGAGCTTGCCAAGAACGAAGAACAATGGGTATATCATCTTCATCCCGAAAAGGATCGCCCACTGACTGACCTAAAAGCTCAAATAGAAGCCCTTCAGAAACCCTAACTGGTACCTGAATATAAGTTCAATCACAATTAATACTGTAGAGTCTATCCCCTAAAAGGTATGGTATAATGAATCCTGGCGCTCAAAGTGACAAAATGGGAATATATATTGTGCATCGCTTGTACTACTGTTCAAGAATTAGAGCTACCTTGACATACAGCTGGATAAAAAAACAAAAACGATGAAAAGAGCATGAAAAGCTCACGGCTAAGATGATAATTTAAACACAAGTAACAGATCACCTCATATAGTAGGTGTTTCATCTTGTCACTGATAAGCCGGCTTTCATCTCTCAGAGCGATACTTATAGCGGGATGCAGCCATTGAGCGTTACTTAGCCATTTTGTAATATAGTCATGGTCAGCAGTTACATGACACCACCAAGTAGGTCCTGTAGGACGCTCCCAATATGGAGTTGCAACATCTGCAACAGTAAAACCATCTTCTTCTTCTGTAAGATCAATCTGCTGTAAGGACCAGCTAGAGTCAGTTTGGATCATCTGTACAAGTTCTGAAATCCTAGCCCATCCAATAGGAACCCAGTGGTTATCATGAGATCCCCGGATGTATTTAGATCTGTCTTTTGAATCATCAGAACCAGAAACTTCATTGGCTCGGACGGTACCGATATTGCTCAAGTCTCTCTGAGCATTGGTTTCCCAAAAGTTCTCATTCAAATTTTGGGTGGAAACATCACCAGGCCGCCGATTATATACTTGACTTAAGTCATTATCTTCCTTTCTCTGAATTAATTGGATCTTTGGACTTGGTTTTTCAACATAAGTCATTCTAGGGCTTCGGACCAACTCAAAAGCACATATAAGGCCATTTGTCCATAGGTCAGTACCTGGTGCTCCATTTTTATGGAACTTATTTGCCTCTTCCTTCTTAGTTTTACTGCCTGTGCTGGTCGAACTCTTATCATTCATATTACTATTTCTTATTTCCACTGTGCAAGCAGAGCGAAGTATTCAGCACAGGCAATACTAGATGATGCTTTCATTTATCTCAGTATCACAATTTGCCTGATAATGATATTCACATTAAAGTAGAAAATGTCAGTCCTTATGTTCACATATCATCCCCAAAACTGGTCTAAGGTTATGCTTTGGATGACAGCCAAGAAGCATGATGATAAAGTATCACTTCACAATCATCAATGTGCGAGTGATAAAACAATATGCATTAAATTCCAGAACACATTCAGTAATGAAGAAAAGAGAACAACAAAAAATATGTAGCACATAAGAACTAAGCAGCACGAAGAAACATCCAACCTATAACAGAAAGAAGTACTCAATAAATCAAGAGATTGAAGATTAGGAAATTTTGGCAAGAACTGGGAAGGCCTCTATCAATATAAATTCTATTCTGGATGCATAGAACTGCTTGAAAAGCATATACTTTAATGAAGAGGGAGGGCATGTCGACTCTGGACCATAAGCAAATATGTTTCATAATAAGAGTTTTAACTATTTAAACGTCTCAACGAGTCCTATAAATAAACACGGAGGAGTACAAATATCTTGAATCAAGTAAATGTTGTCAACAACGAAAAAATGCTTAATCAATACCGTGCATGCTCATCACAAGATTCCTTCTTTACTCAGCACTCATTTAAACTACATATACATACAGGAAATATTAACAACATCAACTACAAAGTTATAGCATTTTTCAAAATTTTGCCTAGCTCCACAGATAATCTAGGCTGTTGCCAGGCAAAAGAATTTTCACCACTGAAACAAAGATGCGTACGCTTCGCATTCCAAATTGTTCAATGATTTTCTATTCAATGGAAGGATCCAAATACCAACGACAGTTGACTCGGTTAGCAGGCTGAGCTCCATATTTAGGAACTAACAGCCCCGAGTTGTGGCAATCACTCATTGTTAAAGCCAGCATTTTGAGGTGCGAAAACCATCCACCCTTGGGCAATACAAAAAACAAAACTAGAAGGATATCAATGCTATGTTTATGATTGACCACAACAAGAAAGCTCTAAGGAATGAACACGCACCTATGTCTCATAATTCTAAAAACGACTTTGAGCGAACAATTAACTGGAATCATTCAAAATTCGCCACTTTTGTTTTTCTTCCTTGAAATCATATTTCTTTCTTGTTTACCTTCTCAGTGAAATTGTAAATGTTCTTGTTTAGGCCGAGAAGACCTGAACGAAACATTGAACTCCACAGAGAGGAACCAGAAACAGATGGAACCAAAGAACTATAAACCTCGGAGAAAGATTAAAATTGCAAGGGACAATACCAAATCCATCGACGAAATAGATCGCATGCTAATAAATTAAATCAACTTGATGCGATGAAGTGCAAAATTAATATTAAATTAGAGTTCAAGAGGAGCAATATGAAATGATCACAGAGAGGCTAAATATTAAACACGAAATATATTGTGATAATTTGAGGAAGAAGAAGCACCTCCGCCCGCCGCTGCGTCGTCGCCGGGTGCCGGAAAAGGCTTTAAAGTTCCACTTGGAATCGACGGGTGCTAGCTGATATAGTGATCCGAACGCGACACGTGCAGGAGCCCGTTGGCTGAACGCTACTGTTTCGTACATTATGCGGCCACGGGATCAAAAGCCTTGTTACGCGTCTGGACTTCTCCGAACGGCAAAAATAGACCATACCTAAACTTTGCTTAATTTTTTTTATTATTTCCTCTTCCATAACTTTTTGTTTAGTATTAAATCTTATAATTTTTTTTTATCTTGAACTTATTCTAATTTATCATTCAAATTCTTCCATCAATTATGATAATTTTATTTTTTAATATTTATAAATATTACTTTTACCCTTACTTTCTTAATATAATAAAAATATTTATAAATTTTAATGATTATGACATGTTTGGTCATGTTGTTATTTTTATTTTAAAAATATCTTTTATATTCAATAAAAGGTAGAAGTAATATTTTATAACTATTAAAAAATTGCTAAAATTTTGGATGAAACATGGCGGAAGGACTTAGACTAATAAATTAGAATAAATTCAGACACTAAAAATTGTAAATTTAAAATTAGATACCGAAAGAATTATAGTTAAAATGGTATTAGAAGAAATATCTTTTTAACATTTAATTTTTGAAATTTTATACTAACTATTTTCATGCTATATCACATGTCTAATTATAATTGATGAGACTTTCAACAAAAAAATATTTTACATATATTAAAACTCAAAATCTATTTTTCATTAGTAACCTTGTTAAATTATATTGTGCTCAAGTAATGTATAATGTGGTTAATTAACAATACTTTTTTTTCCAAAACAAAAACTATCATTCACCAAAATCAATATGATTAATTGTTTGTTCACTAATCTATTTGTGTTGGTTAAACGAATATGTTTAAATAAGATTTATTAATGAAATTATTTTAGGCAAATAAATAAAAATTTGCTTTCATTGGTAAAATAAAATAGAAAGGTCTTATTGTAACACCCGAGTATTTGCAAGTAATTAAAAGTAAATAATAAAAAAGATAAAAATGAGAGATAAAGTAAGATAATGTATGATATAATTAGGATTAAAAAAAATGATGAAAGTTAAAGTCAAATTTTCATTCTAATCTTTTAATATTCTTAGTTCTATCCAAATTAATTATTAAAGAACTCATGAGCATAAGTAAAGTAAAAAGATATTAAATGGGGTTGGACTTGGATTACATCTAAAAAGATATCTACAAAGACAGGGTTAGAAGAGATGCACCCTTATTATCTCTCTCTCTCTCTAAAAAGAAGGAGGTCATACTGTAAGGGAGGAACGAGGAACAACTACTAATGGATTCCTATTGTGACTAAACTAGTACGGGTTCCTTCAATGACATCTATAACTGCATTCTCTCATATTCCATTGAGTTCTTATTGGGACTAAATTGTCATAGATTTTTTTAGAAATAATCATAACTGCATTTTCTCAGGTTCAACTATCTTATTAAATTCATAGGTCTAGCTAGCTTTAATGGCATTAGGACAAAAGCCAATGATCTTCATGACTCGTAAAGGTTCATCAAATTGATTGAACAACTTAGGATAACAGATAATCAAAGAAACAAGGGTCCTAAGAACTAATTGAACTAGGCTTAACCTACTAAACAAAAAGTATTAAAGGTTAACGATTATTAATATTGTTTCAACAAGAAGTAAAATAATAAAATAGGTAAAGAGGTAAAAGTACAGCAAAATGTATTTACTAATTTTACTAATTTTATTGTACTACCTTTGCTTCATAGCTCATGGGATACTGTTTCTTTAGCTTTTTAATTCTACAGTTGAGGAATGTAATGATGAATAGATGATGACACTCGTGATGTAGAAGTTCGTGATATGATGACTTGCACAAGTTATAAGTCTAGCTTGAGCCAAATTAGTCTTTATTGTGTTTTATTAGTTTTGTCCTTTCTTTTACTGAACAATGTAAAAGGATGTTTCATTGATTAGACTCTTTTATTCAGATTTTATTTTAAAGTTATTGTTTGCGCATTACATGTTCAGTATGTTGACTAGTCAAGTTAAAGAAGTAATGTCGTAGCGCCTCTAAGTCTATATTTTGTCATGTGATGGGGTGTGGATTTGGGGACATTACAATAAGGTATCAAAGCCTAACAAAGAGAACTTTTTAGTTGTCCCTAAGAAGATAGAGTTCATGTGCAAGCATAACGAATAATCATTGTGATATCAAAGATAATATAGATCAAGTCCTAAGGAGGTTATCGATAGAAAAGCTAATGCTTAAATGTTTGTATTTACTTGTTGTCAATGTAGATGGCTCCCCGACGTGCTATCAGTCATTAGATTAGAGGTAACCTAAACCAAGACGAGGCGCATAACAATGCCCAGAACAACCTAGCCTTAGGCAATCAAGACTAGTAGAACTAGCAAGAGAACACTGCTAATGATACCATTCAACAATTCATAAAGTTTCATCTTCCTAGTTTGATGGTAGAGACGATTTTAATGAGGCCGAGAGGTGGATATACACCATGGAAGAAACATTCGCACTATTGTGGTGCACTGAGGATTGAAAGGTCCTATACGAGGCTCATCAACTGATAAAAGGTGCAAAGGATTGATGGAAAACCATCAAGGCTATTGACATGATGAATAAGGAGGTGATCGCATGGAAGGAATTCAAGGAGTCATTTCAAACTTGCTACTTCCCCAGTACAAAAAGGAGCTTGAAGCAGCGGGAATATTTGAAATTGAAGCAGGAGAACCTGACGATGTCATAGTACCTAAGCAAGTTCACCCGATTGAAAAAGTAATGTGCACTACCGAAAATGAACGAGATCAGGCAGATCGATTCATCCATGGCCTAAGCGTAGACTTAAAGACAAAAACTCTTGGGGGTTAACTGCAAAGACGTCTGAATTAACCAAGTGAATGAAAAGAGATAACTTGATGCGTCAGAAAAAATTGAAAAAAAAGGCTCAACTACAACCATTGGAACAAGAGAGGCCTAGACGAGACAAGCATAGGCAAGCAAGACACCCAACCAGGGACAATCGTTGTAATGACGCCCAAAACCTTATGAACCCCGCAAAGGACAACCACAATGGCAAGAGGAACGAGTTTGTCCACATTGTCAAAGGTTGCATGCTGGAGAATGTCGCCTCAAGTCTAGGGCGTGTCTTCGTTGCGAAAAACAAGGACACTTCATAAAAGGAGTTCCTAGAACTAAAGGACGACAATCGAAGACCCCAAGGAAGAGGGGTGCCTCAAAGACGGTACTAGGAAGAGCCTATGCCATGGAAGCTGAACGAGAGACACATCCCTATGACACTCTAGGTATCTCTACTAAACTCTGCTAATAAGATGATATTATAGATTACTGATGAAGTAGGGATAAGAGATGTTACCGAATTCAAGGCCAAATGTATTTTTAAGGAAGTTATTATGTAGCACCCAAAAATTTGCAAGTAATTTAAAATAAATAATAAAAGGATAAAAGAGAGATAAAGTAAGATAAGGTATGATATAATTAGGATTAGGAAAAAGGATGAGAGTCAATGTCAAATTGTCATCCTAATTTTTTAATATTCCTAGTTCTGCTCAAACTAATTCTTAAAGGACTCCTAATAAGTAATGTAAAAAGAGATTAGATGGAGTTGGACTTGGATTATAATTGAAAAACTCCTATAAATAGAGGGTTAGAGGAGTTGCACTCTTATTATCTCTCTCTCTCAAATCTAAAACATTAGAAGATTTCTCTCTCTCTCTGTAAAGGAGGAGGCCATACCGTGAGGGAGGAACGAGGATCAAGGAATGCCAAAGAGGAAGATCATTGGACTGCAAACTAAGGTATATAACTAGGAGGATCAACTTTAGGGATTATCATATGTATATAACAAAGTTATTATGTTTAGTTGTTAATGGAATTATGACAATTGAGGGCGAGAATCTATAGCAATCAACCGTCCAACGGAATCCGAACACGGACCGCATCCGATAGAAAATGGATCACGTTCACAAGTAACAACAATCATGTGATTCTAATGCGTTGGTCGAGTTCACGAGAATTCATCGGAGCGCCGAAAATGAACTTCAAACATGGGGTAACTGGGTTCCTTCAGGAGAAACTATTAATAGGTTCCTATTGGAACTAAAGTGGTACGGGTTCCTTCAATGACATATATGACTACATTCTCTCAGGTTCCGTTGGGTTTTCCTATTGGGGCTAAACTATCATAGATTTATCCAACGACAATCGTAATTGCATTCCCATAGGTCCAACTATTTTATTCAATTTATAGGCCTAGATAGACTTAATGACACTAGGACAAAACTCAATGACCTTCATGATTAGTAAAGGTTCACCAAATTGATTGAACAACTTAGGCCAATAAATAATTAAAGAAATAAAGGGTCCTAAGAACTAACTAATTGGGTTTGGACCTACTGAACAGAAAATACTGAGCATTGTGTCACAGCGATGCAATTGAGGTTCTTACAACTAAAAAATTAATGATTATTGATATTGTTATAGCAAGAAGTAAAGTAATAAAAGAGGAAAGAGGTAAAAGTACATAAAAATATATTTACTAATTTTATTTTTATCCATCATATCTTTGTATATATTTTTTTTCTATTGTACTATCTTTAAGCTTATAGGATATTGCTTCTCCTATTTTTTATTTTCCAGGTGAGGAAGGTAATGATGAATAGATGGCAAGCATCCCGCAAGCGCACGAGGCCTTGTTGTAGTAATAAATATCGATTCCACGAGGAAGCGACCAAGTATTAGAATTATAGTTCTCAAGTCGTTATCTAGATGATTAGGGTTAGGAGAGAAAATACTAAACTATCAATTACACTAAACAAGATGAGAATGAAAAAAGTAAACAACTAAGTGTTAATATGAGAGCAAACATAGGAGATAAATGTTCTAGGGTTTTGAATCCATTTAGGTAATCATGCAAATGAGATAATGATATAACATGCATTAGACTCTTGCTTCACACAAATAATCATGCATCCCTCTTTCAAGGAAACACAATTCTAATTAGGGTTATGGAATAACATTTTCATGCATTCACTCTGACAATAATTGCATTTACGTTCATGAGCATCAAGAAGCAATACAAGGCATTTCTATTTCTAGATAGCACTCCTATATCATGTTTAGTGAAATTTGCTAATTAATTAAGATGAATTTCATCACTTAGCAACCTAAGGTAATTTCAATGAAGTAGCTAAGTTCATAAGAATTTGACAAGATGTTCACTAAACAAAAAAGCCGCATACATGCATAATCATTATTTTCCAAACAATCAAATCCTAAATTTCATCTAACCCTAAAACAAGAGAGATTAGTTCATCATACTTAGAGAAGAGAAATGAGAATAAATAGGAGAGAAGAAATCCGTCATCACATTCAAAACACAAAACATGAGTTTAAAACACTAACATTCAACATACATCAAAGTTATAAATGTGCAACATTAAATGTACCTCATACAAGTGTAAGAATCCCTCATTATGATTACTGTTGGTTCAAAGGTTCTACCCCATGTATTTTGATGATAGCAAAAGTATGTGATTAAATGTGTTTAATCGTGTATCAAGTTGTGCAGCTTACATGTTCAAAATTAAAGAAATTAGAGCTCTCAGACAGAGCGGTCGATCGCTCCAGGTCAGCGGTCGACCGCTATGAAAAGAACACTGACGATGTTGTTCAGGTCGATATAGCGGTCGATCGGTCCGCCAAAGCGGTCGACCGCTCCACATCACATAACCGAAGTTGCTTTGGAACGATAAACGGTCGACCACTTCAAGACAACGGTCGACTGATCTGCCGCCAACGGATAATTTTCCATCAGAGCGGTCGACCGGGTCCACCATAGCGGTCGACCGCTCTAGGAGACAGAACATAAGTCACTTCTGGAGCAAGGAACGATCGACCGCTCCAGGGCAGCGGTCGACCGGTGAAGCTGCTAACGACTATTTTTTGTCAGCGCGGTCGATCGCTCCAAAGTAGCGGTCGACCGGTGGCGACCAGAAAACTCCAACAACTCTATTTTTGATGTCCTATCAAAGCGAAAAAGGTGGATAACTGCCATATTGAAGATGTGAAGCTATAAAAGAGTCTTTAGAAGGTTGGAACAGTAACAAGGTTGGAGATTTAATATTGCAAACTTCAAAGTTCATCCAAAGAGCACTTAGAGCACAAACTTGCAAATTTCTTCTCCCTTTCTCTTATTCTCAAAGTGAGTTCATATTGTAAGAGAGATTGAGAGAGAAGCCTTCTTTGTAATCTTGAGAGAAAGCTCATTGTGAAGAGAGGTGTGGTCTTACCTCTAGAGCGGAGAAAAGACTAGTGTT
>LTAE01002096.1:44171-58455 GCA_001647135.1 Pontederia paniculata | reverse complement strand
TTTTTCTTTTCATATATATTTTTCTTAATATTTGCATATAGTATCGTATATTTTGTTTTTAGTATTTATTACTATGGTTTTTTGTCTTGGGGACAATAATTCATTTTTATTTTTTTAAAATTGATTTATTTTTATCATTAATTATTCATTGATATAATCATATTTTTTTATAAAAAAAATAATATTATTTTAAAAGTAATAAAAATAATTTTATTTACGGAATAATTTTATTAAACTTAATATTCAAACACTTTCCGCTATCCGCTAAATATCTTACTGTTAACAATTGTTTGCTAGTCAAATAAAGCATAAATGGAGTTTTCACCCTATCAAAATTTTATTCGGTATTCTAAACTCTACAAAATTGACGTGCCACATAGAGCCTAAAACCGGAATCAACGACTAGAAAATAGTTCAAACTGATAAAAGTCATTGAATCAACAAATCGGGTACAACTTAACTAAAAAGAAAACAGAAAGAAACCTAAATCAACCAGCAAAATAAAAGTAAAAAAATAATGGAAAAATACAAAAGGAGTGTAAAATAAGGGGAGAAGTTTGAATCTGGAAGGTAGAATATTAAAATGGAAATAGCATACTAAAAGGAAATAAATAACATGCATGAATGAAAGAATTAATATGAAAGAAAGAGAGAAAATAAAGAAAATAAAAAGGAAAGTTATATGAAAAAAGAATGTAAAACAAAATAAGAAGGAAAGCTAAAAGCGATTTGGGATGAAAGAAATAAATATATTATCACTAGTATTAAATAATATTTTTTATTATGTGAAAATTGCAAGTAAATTTACATGTAACATTAGTTGCACTATAAAATTATTATAAATAATATTATTTTAATAGATTTTGGTTCAAGTTTGAACTAATTAAATATAACTCATTTAACATTCGGATTCGATTCTGAAAATATTGCTAAACATCACTAGTTATCAACAATGCATGTACACAAGAAAAATATGATGCATTCGAATTATTAGCTTTTGAGTAAAGTTAAAAATGATATTTATGGATGTACATGATTTTTTTTTCCGACAAACGTGATACTATTTTTCTTTATTCGTTAATGATAATTAGATCACTCGTACATCCAATTGTTTGTCTATTATAATTTCAAAAAACATTGTTATCATTCTATTTTTTTAGTGATGAACATTTTTACACTTGTCTCATAAAATTGAGAGAAAATATTTTTTTGAAGAAAAAAAAATACGTGGAACCAAAATTCATTCAACGAGCACTATAAATTTCGAGATCTACAATCCTATTTTAATTTTACTTTATGGATAAATTAAAATAGAGTTAAAGAAGTATCATAGATCTCGAGATCTGTTCTATATATGTGGAGTCACTTAAGCTCCAGAAGCTCTTTAACCCTTACTTTTTTTTTTAAGGGCCAATAATGTTATGCTTGCATGTGCATTTTTTACAATGTCATTTCGTTGCTGCAGAAACAATTGAGTTATTTGAGAGTTTTTTATTATAAAAAAATATAGACGAGGTCTTTATTTTTTTTTTTCATCTTGAAATGTTCATCTCGTTTTCCATGCAATAAGTTTTTTTTCCTAATTTGCACTTTTTCAAACAAAAAAATACTTAATTTTGAAATTAGTGAACTTGGCCTGTGGAGTCAAGTTATGATTGACATCTCCCTCCGGGCTCCCACAATCCTTAATTGTGTACGTGTATTCACGCGGCAGTCCAAGTCAGTAAGTCAGTCGGTCGGTCGTGGTGCACCATTTGCAAGCAACCGTGTTCATTAGAATTTAATTCTCTCTCTTAGATTTTCAAAAGGAATTTATCATTAAAAGAAATAACAAAAAAGGGTCATTGTCTTACATACATAATATATAATTATTTTTGTCAGGGAGTTAATGAGTAGGTAGGAGATGCCATTCATGTACTTGCTCAATACTAAATAGAAAAAAAATGGAGATAAAAAATGATGGAATTATTTTTAGTGTGCTAATATATTTAAATTGGAGATAGAAATATTAAAGGAGATGTAGATTGTAGAAAAAAATGGGTTCAATATTTTAATTAACTAAACTACACACAATGTGATTGTGTAATTCATTTTAATTTTTTAAGTATATATTTTGAGATTCAATCATATTTTTTATTTGGGATTAAATTTATTGTATGTTGAACCAGTCGATCATTGGTGACTTGCCTCTTTTTATATTTTGCATGTACCTAAGTCAGATGTATAATCTTTTATTTAATGTATGGTCCTGAGCCCATCCTTTGCTATGAGTGAACTAAAGCTTGACTTTCATTAAATAAGTCAAGTAATTGCGTGCTTAAATTATAATAAATACCAAATGCAGTTTTATTTAAGCCACAAGGTCATCAAGTTGCATCAACCATAATTTAAGAGGATTAATATATCATAATTATTAGTTCGACTTCTACTATTAAAATGTATTTAGCACAAAGCTTGAGAAGTTTCAGAAGCAGAAACTTTGACCACTACTCTTTGTAGCTCTATCATGAGATAAATATTTGAAGCTTATTCTCTCATTATTTTTAGTTCTCGTGGTCAGCATCACAATGCTAATATTTTTAGTTAGAAACTCTAAGGAATAGCCATTAAACTAATCACATTAATTGCACTCAAGAAGTCTTGACCGGTAAGCAGCATGCATTAAATGAGTACATCCCAATACATAAATCACGACATAAAATTTCACAAGTTCACGACTCAAGCTTTATAACAAAATCAAATACATTATTCATTTGAACACTAAAGGTACAAATCTTCAGCTTACAATTCATGATTATTTTTTTTTCTAAAAATATCAAACATCATGTTTTTTCTTTAATGAATTTCATTCCGAAGAACGAAATCTAAATTATACTTCGAATGTTCAATATTATTTTCATACATTTTTTGTAAAAAACTTATAAGATGAAAAGCTTATCGACTCCACTCAAATATAATATTTTTTTAAAAAATATTTTTAGAGATCTATCAAACATTCAAATTGGAGTCTAAGTTAAACTCAAGAACCTTAGTCCGATTTGAATTCGGACGATAATTGAATTGGTCCGATTCGATTGAGTCGATCCAAATTTTACAACCTTGATAACAAGAAGTATGATGGTTGAAAATGGCTGGTTGAAAACTTAATGGAGATAGGAGGGAGGGGGTGATGTCAAAATGACATAGATCAACTATAAATTAAACCTTCCTCCCATCACCTTCCTCGACGTTTCCGGGCAGTTTCTAGCTTGTATGCAAATAGTGTTGAGGCCGCTTCTTATAAAGCCACTGGAGTTCCCCCTCGTAAGGCTCTTCGTAACACCAATCAAACCACCATCAAACTTTCTCTAAGCTTTTCTAACTTCACAACCAAACCTCTTCTTCGACCATAATTCCACCATACTTTATAATCTTTCTTCGTTTCCTAAAAAAGAAAACAGAAACAGTAGGCGTAGATCAACATGGCAACAAAGAGGCTTCGCAACAGCTTCGATCAGGATGATGCAGAAGCACAACCGGTTGCGAAGCAGACGCGGCGCTTGCCTTCCTTCTCAACGTTCGTGACCCTCCATCGCCTTCTTGATCTCTTCATCTTTCTTCACTACTATATATACGTATATGGGAATGATTAAAGAATGAGCTGGGAACTTAGTTCCCACATGGATTTAACTGTGTTTTATTTGTGTTTCCGTCTCTTCATGCAACTTTCAAGCTTCATGGCACTTAGTTTGCCTGTAACTCCAAGGTTCTTGAACCCAAGTTCCTTGGGACGCTACACATCGTTTCATGCCAATGAGATGTGGCTCACAAAGTGTTTTGCTTGATTGATCGGATGCTGATGCTAATTTATTGACCTTCATTCTATTTACTTATGCCAGGGTGATCAAAGAAGCTATGATGCAGAAATCACTGAAGAACCTATTCCTTGTGGTGGAACCAATGTTTCGCAAAGTGGTAAGATGCAAGTAGCTTAATTAGTTTAGTCCTAATCAAAATTGCATAATAAAATGTCGTCATATATATACGTAGTGCATACTTATTAGTTACATGTGCTGTGTTATTTACTTTATGTGCTACCTATATATTCTTAAAGACGCATGCTAATGATGTTTTATCTACCCATGCAAATTAGGTGCGAGAGGAGTTGGATCGTATACTTGTCCAAAATATGCTTTTCCTTCCCAGGCAGGAGATCAACTCATCATCTCGCACTCAGCTTCTTGAACCTAAGTACATACCTCCACTCACTTCCGGCCACAGCTGCATGCTCATCTTAAAATCGACCTTGTAGATCAGTGATTAATTAATAAGCACTTCATGCATGAACAGGTCCAACCAGATGCAAATTGAAGCACCGGAGCCAGCAAGCATGAAGCTCATTTTCGAAAGGCCTCCATTGCTTCCCATCTTCACAGGAAGCAAGATAGAGGATGTTGACAACAACCCACTGCAGGTCCTCATTGTAGACGCCAATAATGAGATAGTTATCGTCTCCCCTCTCAAGCTGGAAGTAGTTGCCTTGGACGGTGACTTCCCTGCCGGAGAAGGGGAGAACTGGACAAGTGCTGAGTTCCAGAGAAAGATTCTGAAAGAAAGGCCAGGGAAGAGGCCGTTGATTACAGGAGATGTCAGTATCATACTGAGAGATGGAATGGCTTCCATCTCTGATCTCTCTTTCACTGATAACTCCAGTTGGATAAGGAGCCGGCACTTCAGGATAGGCGTCAGGGTTGCGCCAGGAAGCAGCAATAACGTAAGAATAAAGGAAGCTGTCACTGGAGCTTTCACTGTTAGAGACCACAGAGGCGAATGTGAGTATTTTCTATCTACCTTTGCTGCTATTTCTTTTCTGTTAATTATTGACTGAATAGAAAAGAAAATGACATAGACAGTCAACTCAAAATTAATGCCACTTAGAAATTAGAGGTGTTCCTGATCTCCTGATGTATAGATTTGTCTACATCATTTTAGAACAGCAGCTTATGCAACGTTCAGTTTTAGTTCAATGATTTCATACTTCAATACATCCACTAGGTCACCACAAGACTCGAGTGCAAGTCTTCCATGCTACACATGGTCATTAATTACAGTCGTCATATTGTTGCAGCTGGTTAGTGACATAGAATGAAGGATCATTAATTATCAAAGACCAACTTGAAAATAGCATGTGAACTGCCAAGATTATTTAAGCCTGGAGGGACCTTTACAGATATGATCCACAATAATATGTTTGCAGCATGATGACAAGCATGGCCTAACTAGTAGCACATACGTATATAGCTTTTCAACAACCCATTAGATCATTTCACAAGACTATTTGATCATGTTATCCCACAAAGTCAAGAGTTTTGAACTTATCAAAGTTCAACCTGATTCCATGCATTTGATGATGTATACTTCATACATAGGTTTTTAACGAGGAAATCTAAAACAATACTGAATTTACAGCGTACAAGAAGCACTTTCCCCCAGTTCTTGAGGACGACGTATGGCGGCTAAGGAAAATCGGAAAGGATGGAACATTCCACAAAAAGCTGTCAGCTGAAAATATCAATACAGTTCAAGACTTCCTCAAGCTATCCAACGTCAACCCTGAACGCCTGCGCCAAGTAAGATCTTTAACTTTGTGATGATTAAGTCAGAGACAATGTATAAGCTTACTTATCATGTTCATCTCTCGTGCATGGACCAGATACTGGGCACATCAATGTCGGACCGCACGTGGGAAATAACCATCGGCCATGCAAGGACCTGCCAGACGGGAAACAAGCTTTATCTGCACGGAGGGCAACAATGCACCATTTTCTTGAACCCCATATGTGAGGTTGTCAGGATCTTATTTGGTAGTACAGAGGTGACACTTCAGGATCTCAAGAAATCTGAGAGAGTAAGTACTCATACAGTCACATGCATATATTTGCTTCAGATCTTAACAAATGATTCATTGTTTTGGAGAATTCTGATATCATCTGCTACTTTTTTGTCAGATGTATGTGCAGCAGTTGGTTCAGGAGGCGTATCAGAACTGGGACGTGCTGGAAGAGGCAGATGGATTGCTCATGTACTCAAACACACAGTTAACTCAAGGTTTTACGAACTGAGCCATAGCATCATGTGCCTACATCAAATGCTGAACAGACAAAGTTCTTACATTTGGAGTGTCTTTGTTTGCAAACAGATGTGCAGATCACTCAGAGTGGGATGGAACCATCTCCTTGGTGTCCATTACAGCAAGAGACTGCTGCAATATATGGGTACCAACTTGGAGGATATAATGATGCATTCTTCCAGTCCCAACTCGGTGGATATGGTTTTAACTGATGCCAAAGAGTTCCTCGAAACTGTACTATAAACTGATGCAAACAACTGAGACGTGACTTAGCCGCCCTGATTGCTTGCATATACATAAGAAATGTGTTAGCAAGTGATGCAGAGGCGTACACACTATTCTTTTATTTCTGCCTTTTTTTTCTTCTTTTTGTGTTCTTGTCTTAGAATCTGATGTCTTGTCTAGATAGATGGTCATGTAAATTGATGTACCTTTACAAACGTTTGGTCATCAACAGTTATGTTTGATATTAGATGATGTCTTCCTTTTGTATGAAAGATGGTCTTGACAAATATATGAATGTCTTACAGTAAAAAGTCCTGCTGTTTTATGACTCTTCATTCTTCTCTGTAACGCGTGTTACTTCTGATTTCAAGCACTCCACCAAGCAAATTAATCACTGTGATAAATGAACAATCCTCAATCATAAGTCATAACTATCAGAAATCACTTGCCTCTGCATCTTTATCCACATGATTATACTGTGAAATGGAAACGAATAGCAGATTTTTCTATTTACTGAACTCACACATCTAGCAGACTTACAGTGTAGCAATATTATGAACCAATTAAAAATTTTTAGTATGAAGAGATGCTCATGAATCTACTGCAATTTTCTCAGAAACAAAACAATGATCAGAGATTTACTTGACAACATCACTATGAACTCATGTGATGTCTGCCCACCTTTCTGTGTCTGAAGCCTGATCCAAGAATTAAACAGGAAAATAAAGCAATCATATGCACTTTGTTGCTGTGCTTGCGTATGTTGTTTTGGTATGATCGTGCCCACTAATTTAAAGATCCCCTCCACCTTCTCTCCAAAAGTTTGGTCTCACTTGCAGGTGTATGCCTTCGAACAGGATCACACGCTTCTCCGACAGCCCATTGGTTAATTGCGTGGGACCCAAAGATCTCCGTCGTTTAACCACCAATCATAAACTTCTTCCGTCTTCTGTCGTCCATGTGCGAGCACAAAAAGTGGCACTACCTCCACGTTGCGGGTCCCACTTGGAGGATCCAATAAACCCAACGGTTCTCCCCTCACGGCCTCCAATAATAAATCCCCGTCGCCGCCGGTGATCGCCGCGAAAAAGGAGGGGGGCGTCCGCCTCGGCGCCGTTACATGAGTTTTTCATCTCTCCGTTATTGGCGGAGGCGGCGACGGAGGAGAGAGTGCCGAAGATGGGCGGAGTCACGTCCTCGATAGCCGCGAAGCTCGCCTTCTTCCCGCCGAGTCCGCCCTCCTACGAAGTGGTCGCCGACGAGCGGGAGGGGGGCCGCCTGTCGATCCCGGGGATCGCCGCGGCGGGGCGGGACGACGTGGATGTCCTCCGCCTCCCGACGCGCCGGGGCTCTGAGGTCGTGGCCGTTTACCTGCGACATCCCCGGCCCACAGCGACGATCCTCTATTCCCACGGGAACGCAGCCGACATCGGCCAGATGTTCGACCTCTTCGTCGAGCTCAGTGTCCACCTTCGTGTCAACCTCATGGGGTTCGTATTGGACTCTTCAATTTTACTTAATTTTAAGCTTATCTAGAAAGTATTATATTTTGTTCTCCTGTTTGGGGATCTTTGTCGATTTTTTCCGTTAACAACGAAAATTTTGAAATATTAAGACAAATGATCAAACAGCAAAGCTTATGCTTGTAGATTTCTCAAACATTCCACTGTTGATGATAGAAATTGATTTTGCAAATAGATCAGCTTTTGTTGTATAGTCGATGGGACTTGCGAGTTGCTGTTAGAAAGAGTAGTGTCAACAGGAGCTGATGCTTGCTCAGGAGACTTCCTTGCAGACTCTGAAAATTTTCACTATGAGGAAACTACAATTCAATTCCATCCTGAGATGTCATTTTAGAAAATTTTCTTAGAAGGGAATGAAAGGCTGTATCTTTTGCTAACAAGATTAGGTCACTTGTTCTGAGGTTGTTGGAACTTGTAAATTGGCGTAAGTTACTTAGCTATTGCTGCAGATGAAATGGTCGCATCTTGAGTAAAATGGACTTGATCATTTCTGAGGTGGTTTCCTATTATTTTCTTCTGAAAGACTTTCTAGTGGAGGAAATGCTTTGTCAAAAATGGAAGACTGACAGGATTTAATGTTTTGTTCGCTTTTTATTGTGCTTCTTACTGCAATTAAATGTGAGTGTTGTGTTCTGATTCTTGAAAAAACACCTTCTAGTTGCACTGGAATGGGTTTGTTGGTCCATTAGTTGTTGACAACTTATACAAAGGCTTTTAATATCCATTTGGAGTCGAGAATTGAATGGTTGTTCTATTCCATTGAGATCCAAAGACCCTAGTTCTTAGACAAGCATTTTGTTTACGACCTTCCCATAATTTAGGAACTTAAGCTCTTAAAAACAGCTCAACGTCTCTTTATTTTTTAGGAGTGTACTTGTATTTACATAAAGAAAATTGGTCAGTCGTAATGTAATGTAATAAGTTGTTAACGTGTCATAATGAGAATATGAAACTAATACATGAACAGATTAAGATAGTGTATGAAGTGGCCTTAGATATCCTGATATATGTACTTGTTACAACAATGTTAGACACTTACAGCAATGCATTTTAATTTATAATCAAACGTTCAATCCTTCCCTTGTTAGTTGGCTTGAAAATTTCTATTGATCAGAAGGTTTACTAGTCATGCATATATTTTTTAAATGCTTCATTAATCATTAGTAATCTTCCTGAGTCTCAGTTTGATGTTGCAGCTATGATTATTCTGGTTATGGACAATCAACTGGAAAGGTTAGCTTCTATCATGGTTAAAATATTTCCTGCAACCTATGTTTTGTAAACATATAGAACAACCCCACCATTTTAATTGTTCTTTTGATATAGAGATTTCAATCTCAATTTAACAGCCAACAGAGTACAACACATATGCAGATATTGAGGCAGTATATAACTGTCTTAAAGACCAGTATGGAGTGGCAGATGAGGAGCTAATCTTGTATGGTCAATCAGTTGGAAGTGGTCCAACACTTGAATTGGCCTCGCATATTCAAAATTTAAAAGCTGTTGTGTTACATGGTCCCATACTTTCTGGAGTGAGAGTACTATACCCTGTTAAGAGGACATACTGGTTTGATATTTACAAGGTAATGCTGTCTTTGCATATTTGTGAAATGATATCTGTCTCACTTACGTGATGTTCTTTCTTTCATTGCAGAATATCGACAAAGTTGGCCTTGTAAACTGTCCAATTTTAGTTATTCATGTAAGAACTTTTACCTGTTTCTTTCAGGCATTTTGTAATTTTTTGTTTTGTAAAAAGTCTTCTTTTGCTTCTTGCTGCGTGCCTTTCATCTTATTAGCTGCTTACCGGTTCATATTCACATGGATTAGTCGGAGATGAGAGTAGCTGAGTACTTTCATAAAATTAAACTTTCTTAGCCTCATTTGTCCTGCTGTGAGCGCACATCTACCTAATAAGGTAACATTCCTAAGAATTGTTCAACAAAAGGGAAATATGAAAAGGTTATTGTATATGAATAATTGGTAAGATGTTCAAGATTTGCTCTCAACATGCTTAGCATCTTATGTATGATAATATTTTACCGTCTGTCTTAATACTATTGGAGAAAATCATAATAAAGGTGTACTAAATTTGTTTCAGCTGCGAGTGTGTCTTACTTCAATCAGGTTATAAAACGACAAACTAGCGAAAGCGGAAACATCTCATGTTGGCAAAAATTTTCCAACTCTTTCACATATGCTAAAACGTGGTTATCGCATCCTTTTGAAGGGTACTTCAGATGAGGTTGTTGACTGCTCCCATGGAAAGCAACTCTGGGAACTCAGCAAGCACAAATACGAGCCGCTTTGGGTAAATGGTGGAGGTCACTGCAATCTTGAACTTTATCCAGAATACATTAGACACCTGAAGAAATTTGTCTCAACCATTAACAAACAGAGGGCTGCTAGAAACAATTCAAATGACACCAAGCCACCAAGAGGTGATGAAAGCAAAGAAAGTGATAAAACAGCAGAAGAGCACACAACCTCCAACAACTCGGAGAGTGCAAGAAAAAGTTTGGATAGTCAGCTCGGGAACCTGCCGAAGGCAGACCAGACTGAGAAATCACGGATGAGTACTGATCATATCGACAGGAAGAAGAGGAGAGGCCTTGTATGGTGATGATTCAATTCTGTCTTCTGCACAGAAAAACGGGAAGTGATATCTCATGGAGTAATTACTATCACAAAAGTTATTCTTGTTCCACAAAATTTGGCCTACCCATGTAAGTAATAATTAGGTTTTCTACCTTCCTGCTAGTGTGTGCAATCATGGGAAGAGCTAGTGTGGAATGGTCGCACATTACAACTAAAAAAAAACTACATTGTTGGCAATAGTCCGAAACTAAAATTCCGGAGTTGCGTACACATAATTTGCAAATTTTGGAGCAATGAATAATCTTTGTTTATATGATACTTCGTTGCGTTTGATTTGATTATAAGCTTGCTTCTGAAATCTTGTGTTTGCTCATGTTTCCTTTTGCCAATTGTGATGTTTCTGTTACTTTTTCCTCGCCAATTTTTTTTCTATATTCTGCCTGCATGATTTAAATTATTACTGAGCACGACCATGGTTCTTAAACTCGTGAGTTATAGTCGTAGAATCGTACGATTTCAAGACTCTAGACCACAAAATCGAGTGAACTCGGTATAAACTCGGATTGTGTAGTAAACTCGGTAGATTCGGATGAACTCGGATGGACTCGCAAATAGACTCACAGTTTGCAGGATTGAATTATTTAATTACAATTTAAAGGTACAATTGAAAGCAAATATGTAGAAAAAACAAAAAATATATATTTTAAGATTTGACCAAAATACTCGAGCATTTGGGGGCATGGGTACCAGAGTTATCAAAATTAGGAGGCTCGAAAATGATGAATCACTATTTATTTTATATATGAGTAAAAAATATAAAATATGAGATTTTATAATATTAAAATGATACATGAATAATATTTATGATTTAGTCTTTATTGTATAATATATTTTTATATATTTACAGTCTGTACATAAACTCTACGAGTTTACGTTTCGAGTTTACCGGACGTAAAACGAGTCTAGGTGGACTCTCGAGTTTGAAAACCTTGAGCACGACGACTGATAATAATTTATTTTTTCGCAGCAATTCAAAAGTTAGGGCGTTCAGAAATAAGAAATCAGCTGCCTATCTCTTGTTTCATTGGTCACACATTGATTTTCAAGGGCATACTTCATTGGTTTTGTTTGTAAATTATTTTTAAATAATTCTAAGAATACAATTAATATTTTTTAAGAGGCAAGGCAGTTGCCTTGCACGACATGGAATTATGAAAGAGATGACTATAGTATAACATTTTTTAAACTTTTAATAGTTAATTGTTATATCAATAAGTTTTAGTAAAGATGAATCTGAAATGATCTTCAATAAACACATTAATTGAAAATATAAATAATTATTTTATCGTAAATTAAGTTGTTAATTGCTATAGGCGACGCGTTGCTCTAAGTGGGCCATGATGCTTCCAGATGGTCCGCGTTGCTTCCAGCTTCGACCAGGCGCTTCCAGAACATCCAGCTCGCGCCAAGGGCCCCGTAACCTATAAATAACCGTTCATGTCTCCGCGCACAAAACACATCGCAGCAGCAGCAAAGCGACAGCATTCCCAAGTTTCCTCAAAATATTTTAGTTCTTCCAATCTCTCCTTCAGCAGCTCTACTCGAAGCATTGCCGATGGCTCTCATCCCCGACTTCCTCGGCCGGCGCAGCAACGTGTACGACCCCTTCTCCCTCGACGTCTGGGACCCCTTCCACGGCTTCCCCTTCGACGCCTTCCGCTCCCTCACCGACTCGTCTCGTCCGGCCGGCGCCATTAGCGAGACGTCGGCCTTCGCCAACACACGCATCGATTGGAAGGAGACCCCAGAGGCGCACGTCTTCAAGGCCGACCTCCCCGGGGTGAAGGAGGAGATGAAGGTGGAGGTAGAGGACGGCAGGGTTCTCCAGATCAGCGGCGAGCGCAGCAGGGAGAAGGAGGAGAAGAACGACGCGTGGCACCGCGTCGAAAGGAGCAGCGGCAAGTTCTGCAGGAGGTTCCGGCTGCCGGAGAACGCCAAGATGGGCGGCGTCAAGGCCAGCATGGAGAACGGGGTCCTCACGGTGACCGTGCCCAAGGAAGAGGTCAAGAAGCCGGAGGTGAAGGCCGTCGAGATCTCTGGTTGATGGCGCTCGCAGGCCCCTGTTGTCGTGCATATAAGTACAAGAGTGTAGCGTGGTGTGCTCCATGATCCATCGCTCCTCTGAGTCGAATAATAATGTAGGCTTCCGTTTGTAGTCATGGTCGTGTCATATAAGTGTGTATTTTCCGTCTCCATATAAGTTTGATTTCAGTTCTTATATTTCCGGTTAAATATGAGCATGCCGCTGCTAATAACACATTTAATTCATTAGCACGCTTATATTTAATTTTCATGTTAACAAATTCTTTTAACGAACAACACAAAAAATTTATCACATTGCAATCGCCGTAGGTATCAACATTTAGAGTTCGGGCTAGTTAGAAACCAATTATTCGGCCCAAATTTCACTTAATTCGATTCGAATTTCACTCGGTTCGATTATTTCATTTCGATTTCAAGTTATATATTCACGAGTGTAATTTTTTTATATCCATTAAATCATTATAATTCATTGAATATATTTATGTCATTAATCTTTTATTTAAATCTTATTATATGTAAAAGATATCAGATTAAAGCCAATTGTTTTATCTTTCTTAAATAGGACTTTTTTTGTCTTGGGTTCATCCCCCCATTATATGTTGGCTGTTAAAGGTGGAGAGCTTTTTTTTTCTCGTGCGATAAAAGATTATTGGAGAAAATACAAAAATAAGATGATTAAAAAAGATATAAAAAATCAGCATGTATTACAAAATAATCAAGCAAGGATGAAAAGGAGCAATCTATGGGATAAAACAAAATTAAAATTATCAAATGTTATTGATTATTCATTCATTTAAATAATTATTATCATGGTATTGCATTTATTGTTTTATGTTTAATATTTTATTTGTTACTTGACTGAATTTGATGAATTTTAATTTGTTAATTTTAATTTGTTATATTATATATGTATATATATAAGGTTATTTTTTATTATTTATTTTTTTACACTGATTTATGGAAAAGTTGATTTTCCTGTTTTCATCTTAACCAATCAAGAATCAGAAACCACGCAAGAATAAAAGTTAGAGAGAAGGAGGGCGGGCAAAATATAATTACTTAAAATTAAAAAGTTAAAATATATAGAAAATATTAATAAAAAGATATTTCTAAATAAAAAAAATAGTCAAAATTATTTATCCATGAATAGAAGCAATTAGATAATTTAATGTTATTTTTTATATTTTTTAGAATTAATTTTATTTATCCCCATTCATTTTTAAATTATAAAATTGAACAAAAATAAACCTAATTTTTTTATTGATTAATTTGATCATCCATAAGTCTAGCTTTCTATTTTTACATATTTTTTTAGTTTATTAAATTATTATTTTATCTTCTCTTATAAAAAATACTCTTCTCCTATCTTCTCTCTATTCTCTTTCGTTTTTTCTTCTTCTTCTCTCTTTACTCTCCTCGCTCTCACGCTCACAGGCAAGAGTGGACTCGCTTGCACACAGGCAAGGAGCGAGAAGAGTAGAGAGAAAATGAGAAAAGACAGGAAAAGAATATCTTTTTTATAAGTAGAGGATAAAATAATAATTTAAAAAATTAAAAAAATAAAAATAAAAAATAAATTCGTGAATAAAATTGATCAATCGAAAAAAAATCAGATTTCTGTTTAATTTTATAATTTAAATATATATATAATTTTAGAATAATTCGAGAGGGATAAACAAAAATATTTTTTTTATCACTGCAACATCATATATATATATATATA
>LTAE01002096.1:18091-43693 GCA_001647135.1 Pontederia paniculata | reverse complement strand
TATATATATATATATAAAAGTTTGAGGAAAAGAGGGCTTTTCCTCTCCCTTTCACATAGAATATGTGGATTTGCCCCTATTCTTAACAAATACTCATATGAATTAATATTGTTAAGAAGTCTCTGCTAACATATGAACATTAAAAATTATTTATAGTTTATATTTTTTATTCCAACTTTACCATTAGATTTTCGCATATTTTAAGTATTTTTTTGTTTCTTGTTATCTTCTTTATTTATTGTGATATTGCTACAATACATCCTATTAACTTACCAAATCGTCAAGTCAACAGTACTATATTTGGTAACGTCTTAAAGAGTGATGAAGGTCAAATTTTAGGGGCATTATATTTATTTTTTATTTTCATGGCCTGGGAAATAATTAATTATTAAAGAAAAGAATAAACACCCTTGAGATTTTTTTTCTTAGGCACTATTATATTTATATATTTTTTTCGACGAATGGCTGAAAATACAATGTACTCGGAAGATAATCTTTTCATTCTATACATTGATTCTACAAAGATAATTATATTATCGAGTAAATAAAATCGTTAAAGTCATGTAATGACATCTTGTCTTCATTCACATCATTACTTGATAATGCTAAATAAAAGAACGCCACTATTACTCATACAACTCAATGAACAAATAGAAAATATAAAATTGAATAATTAAATATCATCTAGAAAGAGGTAAATATATGTTATGAATTGATTTCATAACCCAATTCGACACCAATTTTCAATCTTTTCATCCAAGCTTTTGGTGAAAACTTACGAACTTTTTACCTTAACGCATATGTAATTTGATCTTTTGTTTCAATGCGCTTTTGGCTCGACTTTCTCCCTCATTTATTTATACTGATAAGTTTAAAAGTACAAATCAACTATATTTGATATTGTAATTTTTCTTAAGAGAGTTTCAGATACAATAACTGAAAAATAATTTTTTTCTTATAAATAAATTATTAATTTTAATTTAATTTGTTAAACTTTATTAATAATTTAATATACATATATATATATATATGTCAATGAATGTGTTATACTTTATTTTATAGTAGCTTATTCTTTCTCACATTTTTATATAGATTTATTAATGTAATTTTATGAACACAAATTTACATCAAATATTTTGATGCGATGTAAAAAAATAAATCATGCTGATACACAAATATTATATATATATATATATTTATTTAAATTAGGTGTTCGAAATGAGCGGCCCATGGATGCTTCCAGATGGCCCGAGTTGTTTCCGGCTTCGACCAGGCGCTTCGCGACCAAACTTATCGACTGAAGTGAAGGTAAAAGAGACGCCTCCCGACGTCTCCAGAGTATTCGGTAGTAACCTATAAAGCATCATCCTTCCATGTAGACTCGCCAAACACATCGCAGCAGCAAAACAGCAGTATTCCTAAAGTTTTCCTTTTAGCTCTTCAGATCTTCATCCTCAACTCCACTCGTAGCATTCCCGATGGCTCTCATCCCCAACTTCCTCGGCCGGCGCAGCAACGTGTGCGACCCCTTCTCGCTCGACGTCTGGGACCCCTTCCACGGCTTCCCCTTCGACACCTTCCGCTCCCTCACCGACTCGTCCCGTCCGTCCGGCTCCGTCAGCGAGACGTCGGCCTTCGCCAACACCCGCATCGACTGGAAGGAGACCCCGGAGGCGCACGTCTTCAAGGCCGACCTCCCCGGGATGAAGAAGGAGGAGGTGAAGGTGGAGGTGGAGGACGACAGGGTCCTCCAGATCAGCGGCGAGCGCAGCAGGGAGAAGGAGGAGAAGAACGACACGTGGCATCGCGTAGAGAGGAGCAGCGGCAAGTTCTGTAGGAGGTTCCGGCTGCCGGAGAACGCCAAGATGGGCGGCGTTAAGGCCAGCATGGAGAACGGGGTCCTCACTGTCACCGTGCCCAAGGAAGAGGTCAAGAAGCCGGAAGTGAAGACCGTCCAGATCTCTGGTTGATGGCGCTCAAAGGTCCTTGTTGTCGTGCATATAAGTATACGAGTGTTCTGTGGTGTGCTCGTCCTTTGAATTGAAATAACATGTATGCTTCTGTTTGCAGTCGTGGTCGTGTCATATTACAAGTTCGTATTTTCCGCCTTCATATAAGTTTGATCTAGTTCGGGGCTTAGACCCTTTCACTTACTGAAAAAAAAAAGTTCGATCTAGTTCTTAAATTCCGGGTTTATGTTTGGTACAATATCGGCATGTCATCTTAACAAAATATTCACAAACTAAATTAATCAGATATTTAATAAACAATAGGAAAAAAAATATTTGGTTTCTGATAAAACTTTTTTATATAGAATAATAAAATATAATTATTATTTTAATAAATAAAAAATATACTTATCAGCTTTTGAGTAATTAATCGTGTCATTTGCATCATTTCATTTTGATTTTTAATTTTTTTAAGAAATAAAGTAAAAAAGAGTTTCAAATAAAATTTTGAATAACGTTTTTAAAATTAATAAGTTAAAACTGTGTAATTTATATTTTAGTATAATTTATATCATTTCACTTTTCTTTTAAAGCCGAATAGGACATCTAGAGCTATAAACGCTATCTTAAATAAAAAATTAACTGTTTTTTAATATATAATAATAAATTTATATAAATATAAGAGGTAAAATTTATAAGGATTAAAAAATATATATAGGTCTATAAGTTTTACTTATATTTATGTACAAAGTTGAGAATAATTACTTATGTGATATTACATTTGGCATACATGATCAACTTTATATATTTCACGAATAATATATAAAAGAATTTATGATTTTAATGTATAAACATGGATCAATGACAAACAAACAAAATTACAAATGTAATATATATATATATATATATATATGATTATTATCTTTTTAATAAAATTATATTAACTATTTAAATATAAAATATTTTAAAAAAAAATATTTTATTTATATTATATTATGTACGCATCACACAGATAATAGACTAATTTTTAATAATAATACAATTATCGATATCTCAAAAAAATGAAAAATATCAAGTTATAAAGTTTTATGGTATACAGAATGTTATCACTACAAATAAATATTAAATAAAATGTGAATCATGCTAATATAGTTAAGATGTACATAATATGAAAATCTATAAAAAAACAAATGATTTAAATTTTTAAATTTATCTAAAACTATAAATGACTAGAATGCATTTCACTGTTATTTGATTTTGAAATTTATAAATAATTTTTCTGTAATAATATAATTTAGTTAGGAATAAAAAATATCTTCATGTTTTACATTAATGAACTAATTATATTTAGTGTAACGATCCGAACATAAGTAAGCTACTTATAATATATTTGGAAAGTCTGAATCATATAGTTGACACATAAGTAACACAAACTCATACACATGATATTTCTCGATAGTTATAAAACTAAATTTCACATGAATTATGATGATAAATCAAACACAAGTTAAAATATATTATAGCCATATTTTATAATATATTTTTTTCACGTATGATACAATGATTATAACATAAACATAGATTATATGGTGTACGTATCCAAAAATATTATAAAATATAAAAGATCTATTTATGTAGACAAATTGACTTTATGAGCATCAATCACCATTCTTCATTTTTTAACCTGCACGATCCAAGTATATGAGTAAAATAGAGTATTTCTCACGTGAGCAAAAGCTCTTATGTAGCGCTAATAAATAAAATTAAATGCATATAATAAAATTTAACATTTCTAAATGTCAAATACGCATCAAATGTTATTTGTAAAAATAAAGTGTTAAGCACAATCAATCAATACACATTTAAATTCATGATTTATAATTTTTCTTTTAGGAAATAAGATCTAATAAATAAAACAGAAAATTTATATCACATGTTCATATATTTTTTTTTATTTATTATTTTTTCTTACCATATTCACTGATGGCACTGTGGTATAACATTATATATCGTGCACCACAGATCTCTCTTTGGACCATTACCCTGTTGAACTGGTAGATAAATTCTAGAGATCTCCCACAAATGATTCTGTTCACACTTAATTTCAATTATAATATTTTTATGTCATATAATCTTTCATTAATTAATTTCATTAAAGCAGTCAAAAATCACATGATACACAATGACATTCAAATGTCACATTTAAAACACCTCGAACACAATTGATATAAATATGCATGAAATTTTAATAATCACATATATAAAGTTTCATGATATCCATTCCTTTAAGTATTTGATTAACCCAAATGAAAATAAAACTATGATACATAGCTCATTCTTATCACAACATATCAATTCATAATTTTAAAAAAAATCATTTGAGAAGTAAGTATTTATATGGCAAATAATTCAATTTTCATAATTTATCATAAAACAAATAATTAATATTAATTAAGATAACTAATTGATCAACTTAACTAATTATATTTTTTGGCAAACTGACAGACAACGAAAATTCTAATTTTAGTTTACACAATTCATAATTTTAAAATAATTCATTTGAGAAGTAAGTATTTATATGGCAAATAATTCAATTTTCATAATTTATCATAAAACAAATAATTAATATTAATTAAGATAACTAATTGATCAACTTAACTAATTATATTTTTTGGCAAACTGACAGACAACGAAAATTCTATTTTTAGTTTACACTACATAGATCCAAATGCAATGAAATAAATTTTATTTGAAAGTAAACTCAGAAATTATTAACATACATTAATTTCAGAATTTTCTACCTCATTAGTGATTTATAAAAATTATCGTGATTATAGGTGCTCTAATGTTCAAACTTTAATTCTGAAAAATAATAGGTATCACTTCTTTTCCTCATAACTCACTCTAGACCAATAATTTTAAGGTTATTCTACTTGGGTTGGAATCCTAATTTTGCAAAGTTGCAAATCTAAAATTTTCACATTTTATCTTTACGTACATAAACTTTATGGTATAATTTTTAATTAGGTTTGTCTCTTCGTCCCGACCAACTAGATTTATACTCACTAATTAATTTATAACTTTCTAAATATATTTTATTTTAAGAAAATTCTTTCTTCTCTAGAAACTAAATTTTCAAGGGATCATTCAAACAAGTTTCATATTTTTTATGCATTATAAAATTTATTTCTCATACTTAAATCACACTTAAAAGGAGTATTCTACACTTTAGTTTCATAAATATATATATATATATATATATATATATATATATATATATCATTTAATTTAATTTTTTACAAATTCAGATAAATTAACGGACGGAGTTTTAAGCAGCCAAAAGTACTATGGTTAAATATATATAGATAAGAAGTGGCAATTCATATGTCGATTATTTACTAATTTTGTTGATAAAATTAAATATTAAAGTGAGATGATTGGATACACCGTTGTCCAAGAAGATAATCAAATATATTGAGTTCATATGATCACAAATAAGTCGGTTAGGTGAAAAATTATACAATATACTAATTATTTAATTATATGAATCAGCTTAGGGTTAATTAAATTAATAAACTTAATTATATTCAATCCTCAATTAATTAAATTAATAATAAATATAAATTTGACAATATAAATAATATTTTTACCTTATAGAGCTTAAAGAGATATTAACTAAATTTAATTTTAAATTAAAATAATAACTCAAAGACATATAAGATATTATATTAAACTTAAATTTGACCAGATAGAGTAATTATCTTGATTTAAATTCTTAATTATATGAATTATTTAAGGTATAATTATTTAGGATATTACATTTAATCTATAATTTAAGGAAAAATAATATTATCTTATTTTTAAAATATATTGTCTTATTTAGCGATCAATTATTCAAAGTAATTTTCACCACTTAATAATTTAAATTAATATCAATAAAATAGCTAATCATATTGGAATATATTATTTTATTTATTAAGTAAAATATTCGTAATCATGAGTAATTATTCATTCAAATCAGTTACCACAACAGTTTTATCTACCCTAAAACTTAAATATTTGTACCAGTAAATTCAAAAAATATGAATTAAGTATGTTTCGTTTCTGTATTTTTTGGAAGAAAAAAATAATTTACCTTCTAACTGAATTATTCAATGTTCCACATTAATTGAAAAAAAAATATTTTTCATATATTAAATTATTAACTTTAATTTTGAGTATATTATTCGCTAATTCTTTTTATAAATGGGCTACCAAGAAGCCCATAGATACTTCCGGATGGCCCGCGTTGTTTCGGGCTTCGATCCGGCGCTTCCAAAACATCCAGACGGAAGGCAAAAGAGTGGACCGCCTTCCAGACGTCTCCAGGACATTCACCTGATAACCTATAAATAATCTTCCATGTCCACGCACTAAACACATCCCAGCAGCAGCAAAGTTACAACATTCCAAAGTTCCCTCAAAGCGACAGCTCTTCCAATCTCTCCTTCAGCAAGCTCTACTCGAAACATTTCCGATGGCTCTCATCCCCGACTTCCTCGGCCGGCGCAGCAACGTCTACGACCCCTTCTCCCTCGACGTCTGGGACCCCTTCCACGGCTTCCCCTTCGACACCTTCCGCTCCCTCACCGAATCTTCCCGTCCGGCCGGCGCCATCAGCGAGACGTCGGCCTTCGCCAACACCCGCATCGATTGGAAGGAGACCTCCGAGGCGCACGTCTTCAAGGCCGACCTCCCCGGGGTGAAGAAGGAGGAGGTGAAGGTGGAGGTGGAGGACGGCGGGGTCCTCCAGATCAGCGGCGAGCGCAGCAGGGAGAAGGAGGAGAAGAACGACNCCTCCGAGGCGCACGTCTTCAAGGCCGACCTCCCCGGGGTGAAGAAGGAGGAGGTGAAGGTGGAGGTGGAGGACGGCGGGGTCCTCCAGATCAGCGGCGAGCGCAGCAGGGAGAAGGAGGAGAAGAACGACGCGTGGCACCGCGTAGAGAGGAGCAGCGGCAAGTTCTGCAGGAGATTCCGGCTGCCGGAGAACGCCAAGATGAGCGGCGTCAAGGCCAGCATGGAGAACGGGGTCCTCACGGTAACCGTTCCCAAAGAAGAGGTCAAGAAGCCCGAGGCGAAGACCGTCCAGATCTCCGGTTGATGGCACTCGCAGGTCCTTGTTGTCGTACATAACTCATATAAATATATGAGTATTCTGTGGTGCGCTCCATCGGTCCTTTGAATTGAATAAAATGTAGGCTTCTGTTTGTACTGATGGTCGTGTCATAGAAGTCTATTTTCCGCCTTCAAATAAAGTTCGATCTAGTTCATGTTATCTTAACAAATTATCTGGGAACAAAGGCGTGGCTAACTTATGTACTCCTTTATTTTTAATTTTTTTTTTCCTTTATCAAATCACGAGTCTCTTTTATTTTTAATATTTTCTTTTCCTTGTATCAGGTCATGATCTTTCTTTGTAATCGAAAAAAAAATCTTAACAAATTATCTACAAACTAAATTAATCAAATATTTAATAAGTAATAGAAAAAAGTTATTACATCTCGCAGGGATATTCGTAATTTTGGCCGAGACAGTTATTTTCGACTTCGAGGCATACTATATAATTATTTATTAAAGAAAAAGAATAAACATACGATAAACTTCTTTATCTAATAAAATTTAATCATTATTCAGACTAATCGCATAAGTAACCAAATAGAAATTAGAACCTCCTGCAATTTTGACAAAACTGGACGGTACAAAGAAACTGAATGACGCTCTTTGTTTCAGGCCACGTGCCCTATAGCTAAAAAGATATAAAGGAAGAATTTAATTTAGCATAATTATAAATTTAATAATATAAATAATTATAACTAAAAGTTTTGATATGACATATTTATAGAAATTATTTTCTTATGTAAGTATATTCTAAACTACATTATTTTTTATTGAATTTAATTACTTTTTATAAAGTTATTTAATATTCGGATTGCATGACTTATTATAATTTTTATATGCACAATAAATAAGTATTCAATAATTTTAAAAACCTTTATTTTAAAATTAAGATGTTATATACATAATCTTTAATTTTATGCTGAGAAAATTAATTTTATATGATTTTTTGATAAAAAATATCATACCACTATATATATATATATACCTATGAAAGAGAGAGAAAGAGAGGAAGAAAGAGAGTATGTGATAAATCTACACAATATATAAAAGATAATTATAAAAATTTGAGTGAAGAAATGCCTCATTTGCATCATTTCATTTTCTTTTTTTAAGAAACAAAACAAAAAAAAATTCAAATAATACTTGAATAATATTTTTTTTAAAAAATAAATTAAAGTGTACAATTTACATTATTTCACTTTGTTTTCTCGTTTAGATGAAATAACACAACAAGAAAATTTCACATTTGGGACGGTCAAGATCCTCTCAAATGTGTGAAGACCGACCCAAATCAGTTATTTGAGGCGGTCAAGCGACGAAAATGGTCGGACGCAGATTTGATGATTGCCTCAAATGGGACGGTCTCAATCGATCGCCGCCCTATTGAGAGGGCGACAACCGACCCCTCAAACCCCATCTAGGGTCGCTCGATCGCCCTCAGATGGGGGTTTGGGGGGTTTTGGGGGCGCCTCTAGACCGTTCCATTTGGGAGGATTCTCAAGACCGTCTCAAATTTAAAAAAATAAAAAAAATATTTACAAAAATCGCAATCTCATAATTACACAATATATATAAATCTACAAAACAACAATCACACACATAATATAACAATCACAAATATTTCACATTACAATTTTTATACAAAAAGTGTGTTTTTAGTTTGTCGTCCTCGTCGTTCTTCTCCCTTCCTCGTCTCGTCCTCATCGTCGTTTGCCCACTGAAATAAAACCCAACGTTGAAAACATATTTGCAATAATTCTTAAGAAAATAAGTATCAATTGATATAACTTGCAAGTTATACAAATCACTAATAGTCTTCACATTGTTCTTCTTCTCATCCTCCTCTTTCTCCTCTCTTTCACTCTAAGAAATATACACAAGATTAAAGTATGCAACCTTTTAAATAATAATTTAAAATTCTTACCAAAATATCGTTGTCCTCCTCCTTTTCGAGCTCGTTGAATTGTTGAGAATTTTGTTTCCTTAAAAAGTTCATAAGTTGAACATAACTTCTCTCAATGTTTTGCGCTCTTAGTTGCATTTATTTCTGATTCTTTTTTTGTCGCAACTAATGATTATTTTCTCGTAATTATTTTTCATTCTCTTGCAGTTGTTGTTGATTCACTTGTAGTTGATGTTGAAGAGACTCTATCTTCTGTTGCAAGTGACGATCCTGATTAATTCCGCGGGAGGATGAAAAAATCAGCATAAATAGTACAAGATCACAACCATAAGCACATCTTATGTTGATGTCAACAATCAACATGCTCAACTCAGAGATCTATATTACTCTTTGGAGTATCTCCATTTTGAGTACACTAAGTCAAATACTCCGCTTTTTTAGCTTTGAACTCTTTCTGTAAAAAAGAACTAATCAGAAAAAAATTTAAAATAATTTTATATGAAATTCAAGAGTTTTTAAAAATTTTCTAGCATATTTCTTTTTGAAAAATTTAGAACTCCATATGTCGTCATTCTTAATGTGGGTTATAAAAAATATCTCATACTCAATAGGTGGTCTACCCAACTCCTTTTCCTGAAAAATAAAAGTTAAATGCTATAACAAACTCAAAAGTATATAATTTAAAAAATTAAAATTTATCTTACCATCTTCTTTATAGTGGTGGTTCTAGATATACAACCACCATAATGCAAATAAGCGCCTTAATCAGATTCTCGATGGTACGAACCTACAAATTGATGAGTAAATTAGTGATAAATATAGATATATTGTGTAAATTATAAAAGAGATCAAGTACATACTCCTTATGTCCATCCGGTTCTAAAAGTATTTTATTTGGTACGTATGTTGTATGAACATCTTGTGCCGACTCTGGAATTTTTGTCTCAGCATCTGCAATTGATGAGGATGGTGGATTTGCAATAACAGGTGATGATGCAATATATGATAGTGTTGCAAGAGATGGTGATGGTTCTATAGATGGAGATGACTCCTCATATGTCGAAGTCGTCAATCATCTTGTAAAAATTTTGAGGAGCTTTGATGGATGTGAGGAAGTAGTTTTTTCCTTCCCTTTCGATGACCGCAACATATGAAAAAAGAATAATATTAGTTTATAACCGAAATGGCGTAAAATAATTATATTATAAAAAATATTACGTAAATGAGGCATTGAAATAAAATTGTAAACTAAAAATAACTTGAACTTGATTTTAAATAACTCTGCATCAATATCTTCAATTAAAGTCTCAAGCGATTGATATTCATAACTGAAAAATTGGTTCTCCAATTAAGAAGAATATAATATTTTTGTTTAAAAAAATGAACGATAAATTTTGAATTTAAAAAATAGATAACATGAAAAATATTTCACTCATGAGAAGGTAAAGAGAATGACGTATCTGACGAATCAATCGTGTCAATGTGTTGATTCATCGTAAACTAGTAGTCATTGACGTGAAACTTAATATTACAATCATGATAAAATCTTACATAAGAACATAGTAGACAAATTAACACAACGAACAACATTATTCAATATCATCAGAATCGTATTCATTAATTGTAGAGGATGAAGTCTCATATTCATTTTCAATGTCATCTTCTTCCTCGTCGATAGAAACACCTTCAATATTAACATCATCTCGCAAATCATCTTCACTTTGCAAATGCTCGATAAGTTCAACGTCCATGATAGGTTCTACCAAAGTAGTTGAATCATCTTGAACTACAACTTCTAAAGCACATTCAATTTTCACATGATTTCTTGCTTTAGTTTTAATTACCACCCACCATTAATTTTTATCCTTCAACATCCCAAGATAATTCACATAATACACTTGTCTAACCGACGAAGGAATAATAAAAAGATCAAACCTTGCATATTGCCTAATGTGTTGAACTTCAACAATTTCTAAATATTTATGTATCCTTGTACCTCTACCCAATTCCGGACCAAACCATTTACATTCGATAAGAATAACTTTATTTGTCACCCCTCGAGGATATTGTAATTCGATAACATCATTTACAATGTCATAATAGTCATTTTTAGTTTCCCCATCAGTAGAGCCTTTAACACATACACTGTTGATTGTTTTCTTCAAATGAGACCAACATTTTGTTTGAAAGTTATATCCATTGAAAAAAATAGACATGTCAAGTTTTCACAGTTCGACTAGGTCCCCATGCTAAATCATGTAAGACACTATTCGCCGTCGAATTGTGAACCTAATTGAAAAATAGTCAAGTCATTGAATGAATTAGATATAACATACAAATGTTTGATATAACATACAAGTCATTGGGTTGATACTTACATAATTTTTAAACCATGATACAAAATCGGCATCAATTCTTTCTTCTACTTCATCTTCAAAAATATTGTAAAATAGAACAAATGCATTGTCTTTTTTTAAATAGATTTTTAGCAAACTTAACTCATAATAAAATATATATGCTACTCAAAATAATATTGTTGACTCACTTAATGTTGCATTATACTTCTTCACAATTTAACAAAATATGAGTTGTTGCAGATTTCAATTCTGTATCATTTAATTATCGTATTTTTGGTTTGCCATAAGCTTGACCATGTTGTTTAAAAATTGATAACATATGATTAGATGAAATATCTTCCATACCTTCGCCATTGCGTCTAACTCTTGTTCTTGTACATTGAACATGAGGCTCAAGGTAATATGAAAAAAATGTGATATCTCTTGAGTCAAATAGAATTAAATTGCAACTAATTAATTCTTACAAATCGGTGTGCGAGAGTAGGGACAACAAGGCATGCGTGCCCTGCTGCCTGGGCGCGCACGATCGATGTGCGTGAGTAGGGACAACAGGCTGTGCGTGCCCTGCAATGTTGTCAAAACCGAACCGGAAGTCGACCCAGAGAGGCTTCCGAGTCAGGTCGGATCGGTCAAACCGGTTAAGCCGGATGGTCGAACCGGATAATATTACAAAATATTAAGGTAAAATATAACTTATAATCTAGATAAAGGAATCACAAATAATCTGATCAAGTATAAAAAAAGATTAAGTTTATATTCAAATTATATTAGTTATGATCAATTAATATTTTATTTGATATGAAATCTATTAATAAAAATATATCTTAAATAATTATTTATTCAAATACAAATATCAATTAAAGAATTTTTTAATAATTAAAAAAAAGAAAAACAATTTAAAATATATTTAAAAGGCTCAAAGATATAATATTTTCATATTTCAAAGTCCATCACATTTTTTTTTCCAAGCACACTTTCCCAAAGCCCAGTTTTCTCTTTTCTTTTTTTCCTATTATGCAGTTGAACCGTCCGGTTCAATGAAATTGATCAGTTCGAGCAGTTCAATCTGTTCTTTTCCGATTTTTGACCAATTCTATCCGGTTCAACCCACATCCGATTTTTCCTTCGAACCAAGACCGGACAAGGCCCCGGTCGACGGTTGAACCAGCCGGTCCAATCTGGTTCTAACAACATGGCCTGAAAGTAAGGGTGTGCACCCTGCTACTAGGCACGTCCCCTTCTACCTGGGCGCATCAGGGCGCGCTGTCACGCGATTATATTTTCGCTCGCGCGCGGCCTTAGGAATGTGGGTCTTCACCAAAAGACCCTAAGCAGCCTACCACCCATCAAACATTGATGATTCTGCCCAAGCTCGTTTCCTGATGACAATGCGAAAATAACACATACAACATACAATTGGGGGAAAGTAAATCTTTATTGCAATGAGTAAGTTACATAGTACAAACAATACATAAACCTGCCCCTACAAGTTTAATCATCTAGGCACTCTCTCTGGCATTGGCCACACACTCGGCGACCCTATGTCAAACAATGACAGCCATATTTATACACAAGCTTATAGGTAGTTAAGAAAACCACCATACAATAACTTCCTAAAAACCCCCTAACTGCTGCTGTAACCGCCACTGCACCAGTTCTGTCCCAGCTGAACATCTCCCGCACGCATGGGCGCGCCCACGAATTCCCCTGGGCGCGCACATGGATTTTCTGGGCCATGCCAACGCATGCCCAGCAACCGCCGCGCCGCTGCTGCTCTGCATCCTGCTGCCTGCCAGTCCGTGGCTCATGAAAACATCAATGTTTTCATGGGCACGCCCACGGATTTCCTGGGCGCGCGTCGACGCACGCCCCTGCACTGCTGCTCCGCTGCCGCTCCGTCGCCGCTCTGCTTTCCTGTGCCGCACACCGGGCACGCCTATGATTTCCAGCTGGTTTTCATGTCTCAACCGTCCGAGACCATCATGACCATGTCCCATGGGATTCAGCCCATTTTCACGGGCGCGCCCACAGAATCATCGACGCACGCCCGGGCACCGGTGCATTTTCACTAATGCACTGCCTTGGCTCCGCTCCGCATGGCAACATCCTTAGTCATGCCTACTCACCCACACCTTGCATTGCAACTCATCAATGCACGCACGGGCCACGAGGTTAGAGCGTTACAACTCTCCCCCACTCAAGCCATTGCCGTCCTCGGCAATGCTCTTTGCCATCACCCTTATTGTTAGGGTCATTGCCACAGATATTTGACTTACTAGTCATTAAGTAAAGCAGCCTCTTTTACTTAATCAATTTAGGCTTAGTATTCTTCCAACCTTGCCTCATCATATCTGTCCAACTCTTCCTTAACTTGGGTTTTAAATGATGACTGAATCTTTCCCTAAGACTCTTAAGATAGATCCTTCTTGGATCCTATCGCAACAAAGGTACCAGAATTTCATGTTTGGTCAATGGCTAGCTCGGCCATTACCGAAATTCTCTTAAAGTGGCACCATTTCCTCACACTTTCGCCGAATGTCGTTTGCTTATTTTTCTTCGGAGTCACCCATACTCCTAAGCGAAACCAAGGTGCATCCTTGCCATACGCTCGCTCAACGCGATTCCGTCACGTTAGTGCCGCATGCTTGGATCAACACAACATTTTCGTTTGGCGATCGTCTCTCTTGACGTCGACGCTCACCTAGCGTCGCTGGACATAGCACTATCTTCCAGGCTATTTGTCCAATATTACCTCACCAAGTCATATTGGCAGGTTCGAGCATTTCATTCGCAATGAAATCTCATTAAGGCGTCCTAGCCTTGTCGACCCCGTTGGTTTTAAGGTTATCTCCCTCAAAAGCGGACCAATGCCTTTCTCTTGACAATGTCCTCGGGTCTTCATTTGGGTCTACTTTAGACCAAGGATGTATCACATAACATCCCCAAGTAAGGCGCAAGGCCTTTGGGCGACCACATCGGTTTCAAAGACTTCACTTGAAACAGACCATTGTCGTAATCATGACAATGTCTTCGGGTCTCATTTAGATCTAACTCCTTTAGATCGAGGATGTATCACACAACACCCTAGTTAAGGCTTCCAAGCCTTAGGAATGTATCCCACAACATCCCGATGTAAGGTTTCATACCTTATCCACTTGTTAAGTCTTTGCTTGTCTAATTCTCTCTAGACTAGGAATGCATCACACCACATCCCATCTTGCCAAGACTATCACTTACTTTGCTAGTCTTTCATAGCATTTTGTCGATCTTCACTTGGTCGACAAGGTTCCATCATATCTCTAATCTGGAACTGCTCTTCCACTTCTCTATTGGAAGACTTGGGCATCCCATTTCGTACGGAATCCCATTAAGGCATTCTGCCTTTCATTGACCCCATCGGTTCCAAGGATTTATCCTTGAAAGCAACCCACCATCCTTACTAGATGATGCCTTCGGGTCTTTTCTAGTCTATCTCTATTTAGACTAAGGATGTCCTCACCAACATCCTGCTTTGCCAAAAGTATCATTGGCTAAATTCTGCAGCCGCAGACTATGTCCACTTGACATTGCCGACTTCTGGACAAACAAGAACTTGATCATGTCCTTGTCTCACTCTCAATTTCTTATGGCATGTTTTCCCTCTCATGCCATGCCCATCCATAAACCTTCAACCTGAAGAGTTTCTAGGGCCATGAGGTAGTGCATCCTAATCACTTCCTCATTGACTAATCCTTCCATTTTCGGATTTGTCTAACAGTCCAAACTCTTTTGAACTTCAGTCCAACGTCAACCTGAATCGTCAAGACAGTTTTCCCACTGTCCATCACTTGATCCATCCATGCGTCGACGATCTCATGGGCGCGCCCGTCCAAACGGAGCCGCCCGCCCAGGCACCAGCACATGTTCCCAACATGGCAGTTTTATAGTGCCCAACCCTCTTAGTAACTTCCATTGTTACTTAAGGTGACTGAAGAACCCCCAAAGACAACTCTCCACGTTGTCCGGTTTGAACATAACTCAAGGGAGTGATTTCCTGTCAAACGTCACTGTTTTCCACCAGAAATCCTCCTCCCTTCAATGCCTAATGTGCAGTTCCTTTTATAAGACCAAGGGGTAGTTACCATAACTACCTATCTTTTCTAAGGCACATTTTCAGTTTCACAACTGCCTAACTGTTCAGAATTCCAGCAAACTTCAGTCAAAAACACTCCTAACTACTTTGGACATGTTTCCAATGTCCTGGGCAAAATCAGCCCATGCGGCAGTGTTTTCACGGGCGCGCCCGTCAGAACGGCGCCGCGCGCCCAGGCACCAGCCCATGTCCACAACATGGGTTATTTTATGGTGCCAATTCGACTAAGTAACACTCCATGTCACTTAACTTGACTAAAGCAACATTCCAAACTGTCCAGAACCCATCCTCCATGGTCCTGTCCCACTCTTTGGGAATCTGCCCGTTTTCATGGGCGCGCCCATAGAAACGGAGGCGCGCGCCCAGGCGCCAGACCAGTTTTCAAAAACGGATTGTCCTGACCCTGCTCCGCATAGATGGCTATCCAAGTCATCCATTTTTACACCCTTATCAACAAAGCCCGCAATATAAGCCTAAGGGACGGAGTATAGTTCCTTAGTTAGATGTAGTGCTCCTTGTGTAGCATTTCGAAGAGAACTTCACACGCTCCCTTTGCTACTCCTGCACACTTTCCTCCAGAGAGTCCAACTGTTTGAAGAGACCACCTTGACTCAACAAACAACTCTTTGTCTGTAGCCATACCTCTTAAGCAACACTTGGTGCAACATGCCCTGCAATGCTTCTCCCAAGAGGTTGCATTTCTCGCAGTCACGACTCCGTGCACCACTTCCTTTTTCCTTAAGACCATGCTTCCTCTCAGCATTGTCTTTGTGTTTCGGCCATGAGGAAGAACTGGGCTCTGATACCAAATGTCACGCGATTATATTTTCGCTCGCGCGCGGCCTTAGGAATCTTCACCAAAAGACCCTAAGCAGCCTACCACCCATCAAACATTGATGATTCTGCCCAAGCTCGTTTCCTGATGACAATGCGGAAATAACACATACAACATACAATTGGGGGAAAGGAAATCTTTATTGCAATGAGTAAGTTACATAGTACAAACAATACATAAACCTGCCCCTACAAGTTTAATCATCTAGGCACTCTCTATGGCATTGGCCACACACTCGGCGACCCTATGTCAAACAATGACAGCCATATTTATACACAAGCCTATAGGTAGTTAAGAAAACCACCATACAATAACTTCCTAAAAACCCCCTAACTGCTGCTGTAACCGCCACTGCACCAGTTCTGTCCCAGCTGAACATCTTCCGCACGCATGGGCGCGCCCACGAATTCCCCTGGGCGCGCACATGGATTTTCTGGGCCATGCCAACGCATGCCCAGCAAACGCCGCGCCGCTGCTGCTCTGCATCCTGCTGCCTGCCAGTCCGTGGCTCATGAAAACATCAATGTTTTCATGGGCACGCCCACGGATTTCCTGGGCGCGCGTCGACGCACGCCCCTGCACTGCTGCTCCGCTGCCGTTCCGTCGCCACTCTGCTTTCCTGTGCCGCACACCGGGCACGCCTATGATTTCCAGCTGGTTTTCATGTCTCAACCGTCCGAGACCATCATGACCATGTCCCATGGGATTCAGCCCATTTTCACGGGCGCGCCCACAGAATCATCGACGCACGCCCGGGCACCGGTGCATTTTCACTAATGCACAGCCTTGGCTCCGCTCCGCATGGGCGACATTCCTAGCCATGCCTGCTCACCTGAGCATTGCATTGCAAATCATCAATGCACGCATGGGCCACGAGGTTAAAGCGTTACAGCGCGCCCTGCTGCCTGAGCGTCAGCAGCAGGATTCGCCTGCTGCCAGGCGAGCGCCGACTCGACGTCGATCTAGCAGATCCAGGCCGGATTGGCGCCGAAGAAAATGAAGAAGGGGAGAAGAAGCAAATGAGAGAAGAAGAGGAAAAAAATGAGAGAAGAAGAGAAGAGGAAAGACTTGCCTTAAGGGAGGAGGATGAAAAACATGGTCGATATGCTTGTCGTCTTCGCCGGAGAGGGGAGGCGTCGCCGGATAAAATTCGTGGGAGAGAAACGAGAAGAGAGAGAGTAAAATTAGAGAGAAAATGTGGAGAGAGAAGAATGAGGGCTCTTTTTCAAAAAAAATTTATGGCTTTTGGGGTGATCTCACTAGAACCCCCCCCCCTCCCGAAAGTAGACCGCCCCATTTGAGGCGGTCTAATGAGACCGCCCTACTTGGTGCGGTCTCACAAACCGATCCAATTGTGGGAGTTATTCCGGACCTTTCCAATTGGAACGGTCCGTTCCGACCCTCTCAAATGGTTGGTCACAAAATTACTTTTCTTGTAGTGTAAAAGCATTTAGAATTATAAATACTATTCTAAATAAAAAAATAAATATATAACAATAAATTCATATGAATATAAGAGATAAATTTTGAAGGATTAAATAATATATATGTATATAATCTTTACCTATTTACCTATGTGTACATACAAAGTTAAGAATAATTATTAACTCGTGTGAGGTTATATTTGATATACATGATCAAACATTATGTATTTCATAGATGATATAAAAGAACTTACAATTTCAGTGTATGAAAATTGATCAATGACAAACGAGATACAAATATAGTGTACAAAAAAAATTATATTAAGACTATATATATATATATATATTCTTAATTTTTTTATGAATGATTATAATTTTTTTTATAAAATTATGTTATTTATTTATATTTGATAATTTTTTATTTTTTTATAATTTATTTTACCCATCTCTCAGATAATAGACATTTTATATAATAATATAACTATCAATAACACAAGAAAATGTCAAATATCAAAGTTATTTTCATGGTGTAAAAAATGTTATCACTACAAATAAATATTAAATAAAATGAGCATCATGCGAATATAGCCGAGATGCAAACAATAAAAATCTATAAAAAAACAAATTATTAAAATTTTAAATTTATCTAAAACTATAAATGATTAGAATGCACCTCTTGTTTGATTTTGAAATTTATAAATCATTTATTGTAATAATATAGTTCTAGTTAGGAATAAAAAAATATCTTCATGCTTTACATTGATGAACTAATTACATTTACTCCATAAATTTAATGAGCAATAACGTAATCTTATTTCTAAAATTTATTAGTATATCTTATTTAGCGATTAATTGCTCAGTATAATTTTCACCACTTAATAATTTAAAGTAATATAAATAAAATAATTAATCACATTTAGATAAATTATTTTATTTATTAAGTAATTTCGGCGTAATCACACATTCAAATCAACCAACTCAAAATTTTATCTACCCTAAAATTAATTATTTGTACCAATAATTCATAAAAACATGAATTAACTATTGTTTTATTTATGTAATTTTTGGGAAAAAATAACTGAATTCTTCAATGTTAAACACATTAATTGAAAGACATTATTATTTTTTCATATATTAAATTATTAATTTTCATTTTATTATTTAGATAGGAGTTGCTAATTTTTTATTAATGGGCCACGAGGAGGCCCATGGATGCTTTCGTATGGCCCGTGTCGTTTCCAGCATCGACCAGGCGCTTCCAGAACATCCAGACGGAAGGCAAAAAGAATGAGACGCCCGCCTTCCCGACGTCTCCAGGGCCTTCGCCTGGTAACCTATAAAAAACCTTCCATGTCCGGGCACTAAACAAACATCCCAGCAGCACAGCGACAGCATTCTCAAGTTTTCTCAAAATATTTTAGCTCTTCCAGTCTCTCCTTCAGCAGGTCTACTCGAAGCATTTCCGATGGCTCTCATCCCCGACTTCCTCGGCCGCCGCAGCAACGTGTACGACCCCTTCTCCCTCGACGTCTGGGACCCATTCCACGGCTTCCCCTTCGACACCTTCCACTTCCTCACCGAATCTTCTCGTCCGGCCGGCACCATCAGCGAGACGTCGGCCTTCGCCAACACCCGCATCGACTGGAAGGAGACCCCCGAGGCGCACGTCTTCAAGGCCGACCTCCCCGGGGTGAAGAAGGAGGAGGTGAAGGTGGAGGTGGAGGACGGCAGCGTCCTCCAGATCAGCGGCGAGCGCAGCAGGGAGAAGGAGGAGAAGAACGACGCGTGGCACCGCGTAGAGAGGAGCAGCGGCAAGTTCTGCAGGAGGTTCCGGCTGCCGGAGAACGCCAAGATGGGCGGCGTNAAAGATAGCAAATAGGCTAATGAAGATAAAAGATAAAAATTGAGGGATGTCTATGCTATGCCTATGCACTGGAGATTTACCGTTTACCGTTACCGGGGGACATGTAGTATTGTAGTGTAACTGAAGCCAACACAGTAAAACTACACGGCTGGTGAATGCAAAACACCATCGCCACTGTTCCTGTTGTGTGGGACTCTCCACCCCATACACGAAAAGGATTCCACCGAAGGCGAGTGATGCATCCTTCCATAAGAAAAGGGCATATGTCGTGGCTTGATCCACCATTGACATTACCGGCATATGGCTGTATTGTTTTCATGGCATACCCTATCAAGTGAAGAGCTCTTCCACTATATATAAACCAAAGAAGTTGAATAAACAACTTCCATGTGTACCGATTATAAAGATGAAAGTATCGATTACCGATCCTAAAGATGAATGTACTGATTTATCAATCCGAAAGATGAACTTATTGATTTACCGATCCCAAATATGATTACTGAATTAGTGATCCAAAATGATGACAATTGATTTATCGATCCTAAAATGTGGATCATGGATTTATCGACTCCTAATGATAATGTCATCGTACTTCACCGAATTATCGATAATGTATTATTGAAAGAATACTTTTTATGATCCCTAGATTATCGATTCTTATTGTTAATGTTATCATATCCCACCGAACTAATGATCTCATGTTAATATGTTTTCATTAATCATTAAGTCAAAGAGATGATGTTGGTCTATTGATTCTCATTGTTTCCTATCATAGTTACCGATGATCATATTGTACTCTCTATTGATTTATCATTTATAATGTGCTACCCTATGATCTATCTTGATACATATATGATTCTATTTTTATACTGATTTATAGTTGGATAAAGAAAATGTCATGTTATGTTTTTTTATGAATATTTTATGTTTCATTGTTATGTTGTTCACACAAGCTTTCCAAAAGCTTATGGGAGAGGACCTCCCCTGCATTGATCCCTGCAGGCACATAATTTCCCTATAGGACGGTCTGATGGTGTGTGCGGCAAAGATGCTCTGGTGAATGTTGCACATGGATAAGGACTCCTTTTCATTTTTATTATGTCATATGTCGAGTCTAACTATGAGTTGTAATAAGTATAAATCTGAATACTATTGTAGTATGTACCTTGGAGTCTTATTTGGATACCTATGTTATTTTAATAGCTTCCGCATCTCTCATATTATGTTACTATTTTATCTTTCCGCTGATGTGTCACTATTATTGACTAGATATGGTCAATAGAATGGTCAAATATTGTATAGTCGTAGCACCTACGAGAGGAGGCTTTGCCATGTGGCAATGGCCAAATTTTGGGGTGTTACATTATGGTATCAGAGCCAAAAGCTAGGGCTCTCTTGACGTCCTAGAATATAATAGAGTATAGGTCCATGTGCATGCACCAAGAGAAGTCGCCACATCAGTCGCTGCAAACACAAGTAAGATTTTCTTATACATAGTGTGATATTGTGTTCATATATAAGTATGGTTTAAAATTTCTTAGTAGGTGGCAATCTTTTAGGTCATTATGAAAGAGGTCGAAGTGAACTATTTGAATATCAACATTGACTTTTTAGGAGAAGATATAAGATTTTAATTTTTAGGCAACCTTGATTGTTCTTAAATTTTAATTTAGATAATGCATCGGATGATTCTTAAAGATATTATTTGGATGATAAAAAACATCAATTTACTTTGATATGTTATTTTAATTCTCTTATGATAGAGTGATTGACTCATTTGAAGATTATATGAGATTTTTAAGTTTATATGTGATCTTGATTATGTTGAGCCATAGAAAAAGAAGTTGGATGATTTTTGTGTACTTGATTCTATTAATTATCTGAGTTGCTATTTATTGTACATAAATAAAATAGTTATGAAAGATAATTTTGAAGTATACTTGCATATGATATATGATTACCTGAATTGAATGTATGTGTGGGAAGTGATGATTATCGATATTCATTCATATTGTCTTAAAGAATGATATAACATAAATTCTTAAGGAGGTTATCCAGTGGTAGTATAGATCAAGGAAATTAATGAGCAAATAACTATAGGAGTGATTTTCTCAAGCGAAATGAAAAGAATAGAACAATGTGGAGTGAGACAATAATATCGATGGACTATGAGAGTTGGATTGTATGATAGTAGAAATTGTTAAAGATCAATCTAAAGAATATGAGTTTTGAGAAACTCATATGAAGAAAAAAAAATAGAAGAGTATTATACATAGTTGAATTGTAAATGAAAATCGAAATGATGAAGGAAGAAATTTTCAAATATCAATTATATGGAGATTAAATTTTTTTTATCAAATGTATATGTGAAGATTGGAAGAATATACCTTAAAAGGAAATTAGAGTATCGAATTTATTATGTGAAAAAAAAGATATTTGAGTGGGGGATCAAGTGACTCTATTCGATAATAGGCCAAGAAAAAGACCAAGGGTATCACACACAAAGTATCGATGTTAGTTATATTAAAGTTTTCTCAATTACTAATGTTCAATGCTATAAAAAGATAGCCAATGTGAACCAAAGAGAGATCCACAATGAAAAAAAAGTGATTAGAAAGGTCCTAAAATATTTTCGTGATTAAGATCAGCACTAGATATATAAAAAAAATTATTTATAATGAATATTAAGATTATTGTTGACCTATCGAATAAACAATATACGATTGAAATATCGAGTACCCATGACCTGAAATGACATATATGCATAAATGAAATCATACTGTACTACATTCCTAAATTATGATTTTCTTAACCATGATCATTTATGTCAAACATAAGGAAAAGGAACCATGTTCAAATTATATCACTCAAATTTTGATATGAGTTTGGATATGTTCTCCTTATCCACGCATTAGGGATGATTTATAATTGAATCAATGGACATATAATTAAAGGATGACTCATATTTTTTCTTAGCTTGGAAAAAAAAATTCTTGTGCCTATATGTAGGACATTATTTCATACCAAATATAAAATATGTTATGTAAATTAAGGATATATCTTAAAGTCTAATTTTCATATGGAGGATATGGATTCCTCTCGATTTGAGATGTAAAATATAAAATGCATTTTGATTCATACAGATGCAATTAGGATATGGACCCGATGAGGTATATGAATAATTCATGAAAGAAACTAGGTTTAAAGAATCTGAATCTCAAGAGAAAGATATGAGCTTTTCATATCATCAATTAGTAGATAAAATATTAATATTGGTGTTACTATAAGAGTTTCTCACAACATATGTTACGATGATACAATTTGAGAATGTTATAAGTTATGATTCGTTATTGAAAGATGAAGTGTTAGATTTAATTATCTATAATGCTTAAATGAGAAACAATGATACATCCCTTAAATTTTTTTTTCGATGATACAATGATGTTGAATTCTAGTTTAATCTTAGTGAAAATTTCAACTATGATAAAAAATCTTGAAAAATAATGATTAAGTTAAGAATTATAAAAAAAATGGGATGGATGGAGATTAATGATTTTAGCATGCAATGAATTTGATTAATGACGACACATATAAGGTAAATATTCCAATACAAACAATGAGGATGATGTCATAATTAAGGATTCTTAGAGTGCCAAGGCAATGATTATATTTAGAAGTCAGAAGGACTTGAACATGATACAATGCATGTGGATGAAACTCATGAAAGACTATGATTTTACTATAGGTTATGATTCGTGTATAGCGAACTTTGTAACTGATGCCCTTAAATCGTAAAAAAAATCACTTAGTTGTCATTCGAGCATTGGCATGAGACCATTTAAAGCATTATACAAAAGGCTATGTCGTTCATCCAACAATTAGGGCGAAGATGGATAAAGGGTAGGCATGAGCAAAGAACTAGCTCAAAAGACACTAAGTGTATGAAAAAAAAGAGGTGAATTTGATAAACGAAAGATTGAAGACTGCACAATCTAGACATAAAAGTTGTCGACAAAGAAAGGTGAGAACAAGTTTTCAGGGTTGAAACCAAGTACTTTTGAAAGTTTATCCGATGAAAGAAATTATGAGATTCAACAAAAAAGGGGAAGCTAAGTCTTCGGTACGTAGGCTCCTTTGAGATTTTGGAGTTAGCCGAAGAAAGAGCATGCAGTTAGCATTATCCTATTGCATAATCTATTTCAAGTGTTAATTCTTCGGAAGTATCAACATGAGATCAAAACTAATCAGATTAAAGGAACTGAATCTTAAGGAAGACTTGATGTATGAGTAGTATCCCACGTATATCTTTGAACACAAGATTCAATAAAGGAAGAATGAGGAATGTTGCCATAGTCAAAGTGGCATGAAAATTTCACTACAGAAATGAGGCAACTTGGGAACTTGAGTTCGAGATGCATCGAAAGTTTCCATACTTATTTGGTAAGCATCTCAAATTTTCGTACATCATGTAAATTCGAGGACAGATTTTCTTTTATGGGTGTTATAATGTAACGCCACATTCAAAAAGAAAAAAAAAGTCTAAATATTTAAGGTAAATAATTATTGGGAGGCAAAGAGTTACATGGGAGAACCAAGGGGTCAAAACTCTTGACACCCTTTCAATTAAATCCCATGACCCTTAGAATTCAATGCCTATAAATTTCTTGAAAAATCTCTCTCACCAAATTTTTCTTTCCCTCTTTTTCTTTGGTTCTTTCTTTTCTCTTCTCCTCTTCCTCACGTGTTGGACAAGAGCAATAGAAGGAGGAGTGAGGAGGGATACTGACGATGTGACAACAGGTCGAAGACGTCGTGGCGCAGACCAAACTAGAACAAATACAACGAACAATCCATCGTCAAAAAGGTGTGTTTAACGGGATCAAACATAAATTGATTTTAGTTTTTTTTTACAGTTTTTTCCTATCCTATTTGTTTGTGACTTGATTATTTGCCGAACTAGAATAAAACCCTCAAACATTTACTCCCATATCTGTATATGCAAATCACAGAATCAAACTAAGAGTTCGGTGAAAAATCTATCATTACCATCATAAGTAGTATCGCTACGATTAAGTATGTATCACTACAGTTGATTCGATATCTATTACGACGAGATGGTAGAGCAAAACTACGCTACGGTGCCCACATGCGTGCATCGCTACGGTTGCCATTGGCCACCATAGCGCATGGCTATGGTGGTCAAATGGCCACCGTAGCCATGCTACATATTTTTAAAAATTAATTCCTGGTTGAATAATTATAAATATGGAGTCGGAAAATTCAAAAAAAGAAGTAAAAAATAGAAATGGAGCCGGGAAAATTATTATTTATTTATTAAATTAATTATAAACAAAGTCAAGAAAATTAATATTTGCTATAATTATTTATTATACTTAATTAAAATAAAGTCGAGAAATTATTATTGCTTTATTTACTTATTAGGATTAATCAGAAAAGAAGTCGAGAAATTATTTAGTTAATTATTGTTTCCAATAGAAAATGAAGCGAAGAAAATCAGATTTATTTATTTATTTACTAATTACTTATGTTAATTATATTAGTTCAATTATGGGATTATAAATTACAGTGAATTATGGTGTTGATGAATAATTCCAATGATTCTGATCAATTATTACTTTGATTTATTATTATTTGAATCAGGTATTATCCATCCTTATAATGATTAAGATAATATCATTTGGAACTCGAAAGATCGTCCAGACAATATTTCCAAGTGAATTATCAATCTCAATAGTATCAATGCAGTATCATAATATTCTCTCTAGTATGACTTGAATTATATTATCTTGAACTATTCTTTTATATATAGCCAAATCAAGTTTTACAAAGTCATCCATCAAGGAAAAGTCATTAATGATATAATTCTTATGAATCTCAATAATCTATCACCATATCTACTTTTATGATTTATCCCGATCCATGTGAGACTTATGTATGACTTAGAAATTTATCAATATTAT
>LTAE01002095.1:27023-44470 GCA_001647135.1 Pontederia paniculata | reverse complement strand
ATAGTGTATATATATATATATATATATATATGTATATGTATATGTATATATATATTCATAAAATTCCTTCCACGAATAGAAGATGAGAATTAAAAAAAATGATTTCCACCACTGAGTCTCCAATTCCACCAACATTGCTGTAGAGAGCACTAAGCTATAAGAATTGTATAAAAAATGCCATGGTCTCTCTTTGATGAGAGAATTATGAGAAAAAGAGCCGCCAAGCTTATGTGGATGATAAGGTTTATGACTCATCTAACCATTTAGTACCCACGTCCTTGTTTACTCTATTCAAAATCATGCATGGGGCCCTTGATGCACACACGTCTATCTGCAACTTGTTCGATCTAAGAGTAGTACTGTCAACTTCAAGAGTTCCTGCAAACATTATCCTCAAGAGCACCAAAAGGAACCAATCAGATCCCGAGACAAAGCTGAAATCTTGTGCTTGTGCGTACTGCCATCTTTGTAAAGATTCGGTAAAAGAAGAAGAGATCAATGGATTCAACTTTGCCAAAATCTTATCCAAGGTGGATGCAACAACGATCTGGGGAGAAATGTCACGTAATTGCAACAAGATGTATAATTCGTGAAGTAGACGTTCACTGTCACAACAAAGAGCTCAAAATTTGCACGACTAATTAGAAGAACAATACAGTCGTGTGATGCATGCCAATGGCTCATAATTCATAAATTTCTAATTAATATTGCTAGGGTTTTTAATTGATAAATGATAATTTAAATCCCACAGTGAATAGAAACATCAGGTTCAACTCGATCATGTCGAAGGATGGGGCCGGCAATTAAGTAATGGTGCAACTCTTAATTAATAAATGATAATTAGTAAATGTGTTGTTTAATTAATAAATGATTTATCATGTCGAAGGCTTTTGATTAATAAATGATAATCAGTAAATTTGCTGTTTCTAGCCAATTAAGTGATGGTGCAACTCTTTCTTAATTTTTTTATTGTTAGAGGATGAGCGAGTTTAGGATTATTTAGGTTTTATAATGTATGAGTTAACTGAGGATGGGGCGGTGGATGCGGCAACAAGAAGAGAAAGAGCAGAAGAGACATATCAAAAGAGCATCAGGACCAATCACTTGTACGCCTACTACGCGCATGCGCATAGATAACAGAATCAGATTCACTTAAGAAAAGAAAGAAAGTTCACTATCTATTTCGAGATGAACATTCTCATGGGCATATATGGGTGTCTTCGCAAATTAATGTTTTAGTGGTAACTTGAGTGATGTATAAGGAGTATTATGACCTTTAACTAAAGGAAAAATCCAAATCCTCCTAAGGGCCCGCTAGTCTTCCATCCAAAAATCCCTAGAATAAGAATATATTGGAGAAAAAAAAATCCCTCGGCCACTTTCTTGTACATTGGTATTTAAAAAAGTAGGTTCACTGTGTCTTACTACAACCAGAAACAGAGAGCTTGTTCTTCATTTTTTTATTGGGCAGAAAACTTTTTCTTATGTAAATTTATTCCTATAATGAGATATTTAGTGTTTCTTCTACTGAACAACCCTTTGGATATAACAATTTTGTTTTAGAATAAAATTTTCTTGCCCTCATATCTGTTCGCATTTTCTTAACCCAGCTGGAGCAACAAGTTGCAGACATCACATTAAATAAGGTGACATATTCATTTACCTTGTTCTTGTAATAATTATATGTGGGGTCGATAACCTTAACCTAAGATCGTTTGGGTGAAATAGTGAGAACAATGTCTTAACCCAACTCCTATTCCAATACCAAAACGGACCCTAAGGGGCTGTTTGGTTGATGGATAAGAAGGTGAATAAGGGCTTATTCCATTTTATTCCACCAAACAAGGTAGTTAATCCTTCAAAAGGGCAAAAGGCAAACTTGGTATTAAAAAAAATATTAATCTTGTGAATAGTGTTTTTTGTAGAGATAAATTATTCTTCTAAATAGGTGGAATAGGTTTATTCTCAACTCAGACTCCCAAAAAAAAAGCTAATCTATTAGAATAAATATACTTATTCCTTGAATTATTATTCATGAACCAAACAAGGCCTAAAAGTCCTTCTAACACTCACATAACTAAAATACCTTAAAAAGTTCACAAAAAATACTTCGTATTATGAAGTGTCAGAAAAAATATTTAGGAGGATTGTTAGTAGGAAACAGAAGCACTTTTAATTAGAAAATTACAATACTTGAGTTCAAGTTCAAAAGTTGCATTAGGGTTTATCTATTTTGCGTATGACAGAATGCCCTCCCAAAAATGCTACAGCATTGTACGTTTTTTGACTCTATAATTAATTATTTGACTAGTCCAAAAATACGAAATAAATAAAAATTTTAAAACTAAAAACTCTATCAAAAATGTGTAGAAATCATAAAAAATTCGAAATGTCTCAACATACTTTGATCAACTAATACAACTCAATAAAAAAACTAAAAGGGACACATAAACTTAGGGGGCGTTTGGATGGAGAACCTGGGGTTCTCCGGGTTCCACTGAATAGATTGATTTGATAGATTCGTTCTAATTGTGTTTGGATGAACTAATTATGTTAAGTTCTAGGGGGTGTTTGGATGAATCGTACGAGAATCCAAAATAATATAATTATTTTTTAGCTAAATTAATTAATTATAAATAAAAATAATAATATTAGTTTGAGACATAAAAAATTATTTTCTCAAAATCTTAATAAATAATATAATATATAAAATATTTTAAAATTATATTATTAACTTAGTATAAAATTAAAATATAATATTTAAAATAAACATTAATAATTTAAATTAGAAGGTAATGCGTTAATAATTGAAATTAAATATTAATAATCTTAATAAACGTTAATAATTTTAATAAATATTAAAATATTAATAAATGTTAATAATTTGATACGTTAATAATAAACTACTAAATTAAATGTTACTAATTTTAATTTAAAAGTTAATAACGTACATATCATTAACTTTTAATTTTATGTTAAGTTCTAGGGGGTGTTTGGATGAATCGTACGAGAATCCAAAATAATATAATTATTTTTTAGCTAAATTAATTAATTATAAATAAAAATAATAATATTAGTTTGAGACATAAAAAATTATTTTCTCAAAATCTTAATAAATAATATAATATATAAAATATTTTAAAATTATATTATTAACTTAGTATAAAATTAAAATATAATATTTAAAATAAACATTAATAATTTAAATTAGAAGGTAATGCGTTAATAATTGAAATTAAATATTAATAATCTTAATAAACGTTAATAATTTTAATAAATATTAAAATATTAATAAATGTTAATAATTTGATACGTTAATAATAAACTACTAAATTAAATGTTACTAATTTTAATTTAAAAGTTAATAACGTACATATCATTAACTTTTAATTTTATACTTAATAAATGTACCGTGATAAATTTAAAGTAAAGTATATATATACGTTAATATTAGTATCATTAACTTTTAAAATAAAATTAATAACATTTAATTTTACTAGTTTATGATTAAAATTTAACGTTTATTATTAAGATATTATATATATTTTATTAAACTTACACTAAAAATAATTTAAAATTATAATATATAGTTAATATAAAATTAAAATCTAACACTTAAGATTAAATGTTAATATTTTAAATGAAAAAGAAAAGTTAAAATAAATTAAAAAGAAAAAAGAAAGTAGGAGGAGAAATAATAAATTAAGAAAAAAGAAAATGTCAAAGAAAAAACGGTCACGTCAAGGGGAAAAAAGGAAGAAAAAAAAATAAAATGGCAGTAGGTGGAACCTCCAAGCAGGAACCTGGGCCACGAGAACCAAGGTCACGTGACCCTTGGTTCTTGTGTCCTAGTTCCACCTCGGGTTTTGTCGTGAGGTTCGCGTTTGGCAGAACCCGGTGGAACCAGGCCCGGGTTCCACTTGGAGTTTTGATCCCAAACGTAGCCTTAGGATCATTGACTCAAGTGCGAACAACATCCATCACGAGAATCAGTAGTCACATGCACCATTAGCGAGCATGTCACTACAGATCACTCACCTATAGGATCAAAAGTACGAAAGACAATTCTCCCATGAGTTATAAGCCCAATATGCATGGAATAATAGATAATAGTTTTCATCATTCCTTACTTTGCTTTCATACTTTTATACCATCATTCATTCATCTTTCTATCAATAATTTAATGCAATATGTTCAAAAATAAATGCAATATTTAGATCAAGTGATTATCTTATTATGTTTGACTTATCTGTTTAGTGAATTCGAGAGTTGCTTAGTGATGACTTTGAAGGGCTCATGAAACTTTGGAGGTCTCGCCAATAGGTTAGTGGAGTGCACAAGCCATGGCTAGAGAGGATGCTCGAGAAATCCTTTCGTTGCAAAGTGAGAGAAAGCTAAATATAAGAAATTGGATAACAATTGTTCTACCAATCCCCCATCATTAATATTATCGCTCTCAAACATTCAATGCATAACGACATCATCATTTATTTAGTGAGAATGATTAATCTTTAACTCGCCTTAATATAATAAAGGAAATCTACTATCATAGATCAATTAGGGTTTTACAAAAAAATAGGAAAATCCACATTAATCAGACATAAATCATCTTTGGTGTGCACACGGACTATGTTCATCATCGTTCGATGTTTTTACATATGTCGGGTTAGTTAATAAACATAGTCCATGTCGGAATGCGGCACAAGCTATGTTTCATCCATAACATGAAACCCTAATTAACGTGGAACATGTTAATGGTCGTGTTATCATCTGTGTTCCATTCTTTAATTAAATTAATTCAACACGGTTGACGTATTAGGGCAACATAGATCGTGTTCGGTCCAACTTGAGTCGTTTTCCACGATCATTCATCATTAGGGTTTTAACTTTGATAGATGTGGACCATGTCAAAACTGATGCAGACCGTGTTCTACACATCATTCAATTTATTTATTCAATTAATTTGGGACATGCACTCCGTGCCTCAGGCGACACGGGTCATGTCCAACATTCCTAAAGTTTTGTTTGGTAGGCGGCGAACATGAGGAGGTGTTTGATAACTAAACTTTCTACATGTTGCTACGAAGGGGCTTCTTGCTGGAGACATCTAAGACACAATACCTTTGATGTTTGTCTTTTGACATCCCAAATATGAACAATAAAAAAGATTATAAATCAACATTGCAACAATCTTTAACCTCTCATTCTAATTACTTTTATTATAATTTTTGGAACTTTTTTTCTTCAACTAGAGATATGAAAATGTCTTGTTTTGCATATTTTTAGAGCTTTCTTCCATTTTGCATAAAAACAAAATATGAATCTTACTTCGTGGGTCTCTCCACTTTTCCATATATCTTGATTTCTCTTCAAATAATCAAAATATTGGGCAATGTGAAAAAGAATGGATTTTGATCATTTCCTTTTTGCACAACGTTGATTTGTTTCTTAGACTCCACCTGCCCGATTAATTTCTGTTAGTTAGCATCCAAAAACAAATTTTGGAATGTCTAGTTTTAATTTCTTGAGCTCAAAAACCTTCTTAAGCGTCATGGCTTACAATTTTGATTGCATCATTCAATAAAAGAAGGAAATTAGTTAATTCATAGGAGGACCACAAAAATCTCAAGATGGAAGATTAAAAAGTTAAATGAGACCATACGTACAGAAGACGATAAAATATAGAAGGAGATTAGTGCATATACCTCTTACCAATGTTGCTTCATATTTGCAATAAAATTCATGCTTCATTTTGGCGCTCTAATTGAAGATGGTATCTACAAAGAAACCAAATAAAAGATAATATATTATTAATCCCTAAGGAGACATCATTCAGATACTATATTGGTTGGAGGAATTTTTGTTGATGATGATGATAGAGTGGTTGGGTAATGAGGAGCTCATGATAAAGTTGTGCAAGGGTTACTGGTGATGGACCCTAAATAGGAGTGTCATCACCTTTAGAATCTAAATTGGAATGCATCAACGATGGAGCTCGAGGGGATTGATGATGATGAGATCATCAAGATGCTGTGGGAAGGTGTATCGTCCTAGCCCACCAAGACATTATTCATTTTGGCTAATTGCCTGCATGATTTTAAAACATATCTTGCCAAGTCAAATGTATATCAAACATATATAATCAACATTTGTCACGTGATTTATTCATGTGAGACTAATTCAAAGTACGCCTCTTGCATCTTTCTTCTTAGAAAACTTAATGCTTTCATTGAGTGGACATCCACCATGACACAAAAGCCCACGTGAAACTGATCTAGTACCATATGTTACATTATAACCCCCTAGGATATTACTCGCTTCGAGTATTGGCCTGAGTTATTTTAAAGCATGCCTTGATGAGTGCATGTCTAAATATATATCCAGCATCTCTTCCTTGATTTTCCTATATAAAATTAACTCAATGTACGCCTCTTGCAAAAGGTGACCTCAACTGCTATAATGCCTCGAGGAGATGGAGATGTTTTACATTCTCATGGTGTGTAATGAACCCTAGATAGAGGATAACACTATGGTTCCTAACACGAGTTTGCGAGGGGGAGGGGCACACTTTTCATTTTTTTTAAATAATTGACTTTTAATAAGTCAAATAAATTTACTTAAAAAAGGACAAAAATGACATTTCATAGATTGATAAATTAGAAATTAATAGAAAACCAGATATAATAGACTACTTTGTCCCATCGGATATCCTTTAAGGTTAGATATGTCATGCTTATATATTAGGGGTATATTTGAAAATCTAGCATAGATTAAGGAAGGTTGAAGTAAATAATCCAGATTTTACTTATCAGCATATGTGTGATCTTAATAGTTGTCGTTTGTGCAAATTTATTGTTTATCTTCGGAGTGGTCTTAATATTTTTTTTGCCTACAATTATTTTAAATAGCTATGGACATAATAGGTTGTCATATCCATAGGATACGATGAAGCTTCTTAAGGATGACAATCTAGCATAGCCGCATAAGCTGGTTTCATATGATTATGCATGTTTACATATAAATCATTCTCTTTGTAAACATAAACTCAAGTAATGATACGAGATTTTGGAATTCATTTTTGAAGTATGATTTCATCCCAATATGTCGGTATGTCATCCAAAAGATGCATTTCAATCATAACATTCCACATTAAATCAATCAACACGACATAAAAATAGTTGTAGCCCCACAAATGTATGCTTCGAATTGAGGTGTCAAAAAATGTTCTATATCATTGTCAAATTATGTATTTAGTCTAAAAGAACATCAAAGTAATGTCATTTCCTAAAAGTCACTCATTCTCACATAATATTGCTTGTCTTAGCGCCAGCAAAGGCTCGCTCATTTTTTTTTCAAAACTCGTCTCGAGAGGTCAAATGCATGGCCATATGTATAACCCATATATGTTTTGCATCTTAATCATCTAAAATTTAACTAAGTGCCACAACTGCATTATGTCAGGTTAACATTCTTGTTGATGTTTACTAATTTTTTTATTGCATATCATCATGTGTTATGTGATCATGATGTGATAAAATTCAATAAAGAGGTTAAGCCCATAAAAGGGTGTAGAAGTTGCACTTAGTTAAATCTCTCCAGGGTAGGTAAAGAAAATATCATATTGATATATATTGGTATGCAATCCTTCGACCTCTCAACGAAAATGCATTTCTAAAAAAATATCACGCAGACTCATTATACACTATAAGTGAATAACATGAGGACCATATTTGTTACATTTGTACATTAGAGTAGCTAGTCATATAAACGTTAGACCCCCAAAAGAAACCCTCTAGATAAAAGTTACAAACGGATCTTGATCTTGATCTTGATCATGGAGTTGGCTACACATAACCTTGTGATATATGACCATCATGGTCTTAATTGTCCACCTTCCACTAATGATCAACTTTTCTTTTTATGTTTTCGTGTGAATTTGATGTACAATAGAAATCTTGATAACTTTCGGTTAGGTTAGTCGGGGCTTAATGTAATATCCCAAATATAGAAGGTCATTTATGTCAAGACCAGGTGGCTTCAAGATAATAACCACCTCCTCATTTGATCCACACCATTGGTGAAAAAAGGGAAACTATTAAAACAAAAAAAAAGAACTATAAAGACTTACTTCTGCAGAACAGGAAAAGAAAAAGGAGAGAAGGTAATAAAGTTTTACCTCTCTTCTTGATCAAGTGGAATAGGAGGAAACTGATGGAGGTTCTACCTTCTTCCTAACCTATAAAGGTTAGTAATGGTGGTTTCCTAATTTATCTTAGTAAGTTATATAATTTTAATTAATGTGAAGCTTAACTTAGAAATTATAAGTTAATAATAACCCTTAACTATAGTTTCACTATGTTAGGATTATAAAATTGGAATATGTCTAGGTTTAATGACTCTTGTTCTAATAGAGGTTTGGATGGGTTTTTGTTGGCCAAAAATTATGAAAATAATATGGAATGATATCTTGGAAGTCTAGTTTCCAATGAACCCAAAATTATGCAAATTCAATCTTGTAGACAAAGTTATGAGCAGAAAAATGAGGGTCTATCATGCTATCTTTGGTAGCAACGATGGTGATTTGGTATGTTATAAATCATCTAGATCAGATAAAAATATGAAATTTATTTGCTAAATCACTTGTTAAGTAAGATTTTGAACCTAATTGTAACTAAATTAAAATGAATTTTGTAGACTACTCAAGCTTCCAAGATTCTTAAAATGGATTTAAATGGACCCATTTTGTGATTTTTTAGAATTAATGTATAGCAGTATAAATTCTAAACTAAATATATATTGAATCTTGAGAAGTCTACTTTAAGTTAAAATTGTGAATTATGAAAATAGGATGTGTATAATGGAAGTAATAAAGTGTACAATAAGAAACACTCACTTCATCTATTTTCGAAATTGAAGCATATTATAAGTTTGTCATTTAAATTTCTTTAAAATTGTATTGTAAGAAATATAATATGAGGTTTATAATGATTAAACATAATAAGGTCTAGTTTCAAATAAAATTGGTCTCACTATACTTTAATTATGAATTTTATATTCAATGTCATTTGAATTGTCAAGTATGGACTTGGAATTAACTTGGGTTGGGAATTGCTATTTTATGATATATTGAAAATGGTATTGTTTCTATTGTTGAGGTTTTCAAATGTCAAGTTGATGATAAATGGATAAAAAGAGGATTCTACCATATGGACCATTGTAGAAGAAGACAAAGGTATATGGTAGGGATCCATTATAATTTAATTTAATAATAATATGAATTTTATTATTGTAATGATTGATTGAAATAAATAAAGAATGAATCGAAAGAGGATAACCCGATCACACATTTAATAGTTATTTAATTGATTATAGAATATATTTAATTATCGATTGATAATTATCAAGTGATAATCATTGTTGATAAATTATTATTGTTAATTGATAATTTATTATTGATAAATGATATATAGTATTGATTGTTGTTAATCACCCTATTGATATTATTAAAATAATTGCAATTCATGTTTTAATAGTAAAACATGATTATGATTAATATTAATTTGTTGAATAAATGCATGTCATGTATTGATGATTGTATTGTGCTTCAGTATTGATTGTAGAATTGATTGAACCACATCTAGTAGTATTATTGTATGTACAACCGTAATTAGGCTTTAAATTGACCATAATTTATTGCGATTGTAATTGGCTTATTGAAGTCTAGTATCTCGATGAATCGTATTGTGGGGTGTTTATCTCATCTCTTTTTTTTTTCAAACTATTTTCATATTATCGGGTGCTAATCTCATCTAGGGTTATTCTCAAATTATTGATTTATGACTCATACATGGGGTATTATGGGTACTATGTGTTTTCCGAGTTTGACCAATCTTATTAACATCAAGATGATCATTATCTTCAATACAATTGATAAATGAATACACATTGATTGAATTATTGAATATTAATAAATACCATATGATATATTGGGACGACTTATTGAGGACGAGTTATTGGAAAGTCATAGGAGGGATTTCCAAAATATCATATAATGTATTATAAGATAATAAAGTAAAAGATAAACTTCATTGAGTCATTGATCATTGATATTGACACATTGTGTATCCACATATACTTATTGATACTCATAACATTATTGATAGTTGTAAAGATCGAACATTGATTAAAAAAATAAAGTAAAAGATAAATTTTATTTATTATTGATTGATTATGAGCTATTGATCATTGATATTGATATATTGTGTACCTACGGATATTTATGGATGATCATAATATTATTGATAATTATAAAGATCAAACATTGATTATTGATAAGATTAAAGGATAATAATGATCATGGTAATGTACTAATAAGAGTTAGTGCATATAGATGACATTGATTATGCTAGTGTCGGAAATACATCTAGCATATTATTGATTATTGGCATTGACTAATATAATTGGAACATAAATTGTATCATGCTAGAGTAATAAAATCATTATCATATTATTAACGTTGAATATGAAATACTTTCAAATGTGCTAAAGAAAATTAAAGCATTGAAACATATTGATTATACTAGGATAATTGTCATACATAATATATTATTAATTATTGATATTTACTGATATGATCTTTTGAGACCAAAGTGTTTGAAATAAATATGATTGTCACATATAACTAATCGAGATGGATTTTCACTACATTATGGATCCGTGCATGTAATCGAGAATGAAGGATCGTGGTGACGTTCCTCTCGACGTAAAGATTACACATGGTATATGTATAAAATTTTGTTATTGTTATTGTGTCTTATATTGATTATATTTCATTATTAACAAGTTTTTCGTTATTTATAGTTTTATATTATACATTATTTATTGACGTATCATTTTCGAGACCATATAGCCACGTGTCAAATATTGATTCGGCTACATGCCTAAATAGAATTTTGGGGCATTAGACTTAATGTGTCATATATCTGTCACATCTTATTAACCCAATTTAATTTTAAAAAAGTGTTTTTTAATTATATCATCTTATATATTTGTTATCCATATATATGTTTTTTTTTTCAAATTTGTTCTAGGCAATCAAAATAATAGTCAATTATCCTAGAATTCATTCGGTAGTACATTATATTCAACTAATGAAAGCTCTGATCTAATGTACTTTAGAATTTATTATTTTGATCAAAATTTATTTCTTATTGTACATATTCAAACATCAAATTAATTAACCGCTAATAATTTTATATGTCGATAGACTAAAAAAATACTTTAAAACATATTAAAAATATCAATTATATATATTATGTGTATTTTGAGTGGGCAAATATACAAGAGACAAACAGAACTCACAGCCTTGCATGTAAGAGTCAGATCAGATCAGATTTGATCTGATACGGGCTTAAAGAGTTGACCCCAAACAATGTTAGGGTTCATGGTCAAAAGTGATGTGTGGATTAGATGGTGGGAGGCACCGGGCGTCTCCACCTGGGTGCGACCTTGAGCCGGCCCTACCCACCATCCACCTTTTACCATGCATGGATTAGCACTGCAACCTTCCCATTTTAAATATATCGAAATTGATGGATAACATTTTTTGGCTTCCATGATGTTTTTCTTTTCTCTTTTCAGAAGGGCGTGATTATTATTTTTTGGATAATAATTTTAGTATACAGAATATAATAATTAATTTACCTCGAGACTTGAAGTTTATTCCATTTTTTATAACCCATATTTATCAGTTGAATATAAAAGTGGGCGAATTTAAGATACACCTGATAAATATAAATTGTCACAATAAAATATATCTAGACGGTTGAATTGATGATTCATGAAATTCACTTCTTTGTATCCAAAGTCAACTCATGGGCAGACCGTCCATAATTCGGTAAAGATTATATAAAAATAAAAGAGACGATTCATCACGCACTCGAAGTTAGATAGATGTGCGTGTGAGAAAGGGAGATGTGAGCGAGGTATCAAATAATTGGGGATTGCTTTACGTAGTGTTCATTGTACTGGACATGAGTCATGCATGGCTTTTGCCTTCACATGTTGCATACAGTTGAGTGAAATAAATAGCTCTTCTTTGATCTAGATTTTGAGTCTTTTTAATATATATATTTTTTTGAAGATTTCAACTAGGCAATATGGAAAAAAAAGTTTAAAAATTATGATGATAATTGAAAAAATATAATATAATAAATTTGATTCGAAAAAAATTATAATATAATAAATTTGTTTGAATTTTTTAGAGATCACAAAGGACTAATTGAGCGTACTTGCTCTTTTCAATTGTCAACTAAATATTCAAAAAATGATGTCGTCGTTTAACTTACACAATGCTAAAAAACATATTATTCAATTAATAAGTTGGGTCAAACTTAATTTTAGCCTAGTGTGATGTTATCCTAAGTTGCATGCTCGAGATTTTCTATATTCGAACATATTATTCAATTAATAAGTTGGGTCAAACTTAATTTTAATCTAGTGTGATGTTATCCTAAGTTGCATGCTCGAGATTTTCTATATTCATTTAAATCAAATTCGAAATCTAATTAATCAGTGAGAAATTGTTATTGCTCACTCTAACTCCTATTGGTATGATATTAAAAGTTGTAAAATTTCTAGCTGCAAAGCTAAGAATATCTTGGGACTAACTATTTTACTCACTTTTTCTCATGTAAATTTTATGTCGTTCTTGTCATATGTACATTTAAAATTTGTTTTTAAGAATTTACTAAATACAAATTTATTTTTAACAACCTACTAAATAAAAAATATTTAGCAAAGCTGTAACAAAATCCATGAGAACAATAACGTTTAGTTCTCAAATCAGATTAAATTATCGCGTTAACACGTTTATAATTATTCTTTTGGGTGATGCAATCGATAAAGGAGATAAATAGATGTCGAAAATTATTTGCATAATAATCAGACGTCAACGGATAATGAGTATCCAAAAAAATATATTTACGTAAAATTCAAACTCGAAGTTACTCCAAAGATCATTTATCAGCATGAGTTTTCGATTAATTTCGTCAATCTGACTCGATCCGATTATTTTGGATTGAGTCACTACCTTGAATCGGATTAAACTCGATCCAACTCGATTAATTTTAAATTAGATAATAAATTGAATGTTTAATTATTTGATAATTTAAATTCGATTTGAATGATCTAAAATTATGATATTAATATAAAATTATTTATATTTAATTATTTTCAAGTTTTTTTTTATAAAATTCTATTTTTAGTTTTTTATTTTTTTATTTTTTTAAAATATATTTGTATTCATAAAAAATCTTGTGAATAGTTTAATCTGATAATTCAATTCAAGGCCCAAGTTTCAATTTTTTTTATTTTAATCTGACTCAACCTAACTTAATATTATTTTTTTGAAACAAATCAAATTTTACTTTAAACTCGATCTATTATCACAAAAAATTATCCTACACGATACATCCAAGGCAAAACACAAAAGGGAAAGAAAGATTAAAACAAAAAGAAAATGCGGGAGAAAAGAAAGATACGGCCGACCTTTGTGGTGCTCTGGTGATGCATAGTGGACAATGGAAATTGGAAAGATATATCTTTCTATATATATAGTTATCAATATATGTGGTGTGGATAACTGGCCCTACCAATTTTGAGTGCACAGAAGAATAAAAATTATATGGTGGAAGAGGAGGAAAAGTAGAACACTCAGCCAGAGGAAGGAAGAAGAAGAGGAGGAGAGTCAGCTAGTTGCCCCGAGTTCGAGTTTCAGAATCGATATGTTTGTCAGGATTTATCTTCGTCGCCACCCGTCCGAACATCTAATTAATCAGGTGTTAGTAACCCTGGATTATCGATGAGTCTCGTACCGTGACCGAAAAAAAAAATTATATAAATGCACGTATCATCTGGGAAGCACACACCCCCTATCAATTATCATCCTATCATGTACCTCCAAATGAATTCGACAGTGAGGCAAAAATAGTCGTAGCAGTAGCAGCAGTTGGTAGGCCAATCTATGCACACCTCTTTCTGATCAGCTCTGACTCAGACCAAACGAATAATATACATGGGAGGTGGCAGCAATGGCTACGGGGCCTGCGGCGAGCCCCCCAGCGGCTCCAAACTGCTGGAGATACTGAACGTGAGGGTGGTCGGTTCCGGCGACCGGGTGCTGGTGCTGTCGCACGGCTTCGGCACCGACCAGTCGGCCTGGAACCGAATCCTCCCTTTCTTCCAGCGCGACTACCGGGTCGTGCTCTACGACCTCGTCTGCGCCGGCAGTGTCAACCCAGACCACTTCGACTTCCGCCGCTACACCACCCTCGACGCCTACGTTGACGACCTCCTCGCCATCCTCGATGCCCTGTGCATCGACCGCTGCCACTTCGTCGGCCACTCCGTCTCCGCCATGATCGGTATCCTCGCCGCCATCCGCCGTCCCGACCTCTTCCTTAAGCTCGTCCTTGTAGGCGCCTCCCCCAGGTAGCCGCCTGCAAATCCCCTGATGCGTGGAATTGCCTGTTGTTTTCCCTCATCGGTTTCCCCTTCGGATTGATTGCTGCAGGTTTCTGAACGACAAAGAATACCATGGGGGTTTCGAGAGGGAGGAGATCGAGAAGGTGTTCGCGGCCATGGAGGCCAACTACGAGGCGTGGGTGCAGGGTTTCGCTCCGCTAGCGGTGGGGGCCGACGTGCCGGCGGCCGTCAGGGAGTTCAGCCGGACGCTGTTCAACATGCGACCGGACATATCTCTGTTCGTGTGCCGGACGGTGTTTAACAGCGATCTTCGCGGGGTGCTGGGACTTGTCCGGGCGCCGTGCGTCGTCGTGCAGACGGCCAAGGACATGTCTGTGCCCACCTCCGTTGCCACCTACCTCAAGGCGCACCTCGGTGGCCGCACCGTCGTCGAGCTGCTCAGCACCGAGGGTCACCTGCCGCACCTGAGCGCCCCCGCGGCGCTCGTCCAGGTTCTCCGGCGATCCCTCGTCTCCCGGTGAACACCGCCGGCGACCGACAGCACTTCCTCCGAGCGTTTAAATTTGGTTTTCTTTTCGGTTTAAATTTGGCTAATGACACGTGGAAAATAAGGTGTGGTTGATTACTAATTTCTTATTTTTCCTTAACCATTTTGAGAATTATCTACAAAGACATTGATCCACGTGGAAGTCACAAGATGTCGGATTTGTCTCCTATCTTTCCAGTTTTCCTGCTCCAAATGTTTGATGACATTTGCATTAAAAAAAATAAAATATTATTTTTTTGAAAATTCAAAAAAAATATCATAGATAACGATCCACCCTTAGAACTTGATTGGATGGTACATTTAAACATGTAATTTGTAAAAAAAAAAGATAACAAAAAAATATGATATAATATATGTATTCATATTTTTTTTTCAATTATAATTTTATAAAGTGACTTTGTTCATCTGACTCGTATTGTGCTAACAGTTATATATATTAGTCACACATTAAAATCTTGACTCACAATCAAGTATAACTAATTTAATGTCATCCTAAGTCGATTGAGATTTCTGACAAAAATGATTTTTGAATACGCAAGAATCGAATTGGAGACATAGTTAAGCTAGTAATCCATCTCAACTATGATTAATTTGATAATTCTTTATAATGGTGAAATTATTCAATCAAGCAGAATATGTAAATTGTCAAGAGTTGAACTTGATATATTTATTAACGTTTTTACCTCAACTTAAATTAATTAGAACTTGATATCAATATGTTCCCTTTAACATGTAGTTATGATTCGCAGATCAATCCAAAAGTGACATATATTTCGATCAATTAAAAGAGTAACTATCCATAACCCGAAATAACAATTACCTAATCCATGAATAAATATTATTTAAGCAACTCACCCCATTTATTAAGGAGAAGGAAGGATGATGAAGATTCAGGGAACCGAATAATGTGGTGACGCTTAGGGGAGAAGGATTAATGATAGAAGATGAAATCAAATCTTGGCGTTTTTAAATGATTAATAATTATCATATGAGATCATGGGATGAGATGGGGACAAGATGTGGTGATGAGCATGAATCCTTATCCTCATTTGTTGGACCTTTACACCTTGATGGCTTTTTGTTTGAGGTGGTTAATTTGGGTCATCCTGCCACAAGTTGTATAGTGAGCTTGGACTGTGAGACAAAAGTCATAACTCAAGCTTCAAATTTCGACTCTATAGTTTCTTTCTATTAAAGTTTGAATCGCTAATCGATTGAATTGATCTTTTTTTTTCTTTTACTATGAAACATGCTCAAAAATTTGTTCCGAGTGATTCTCCTCCCTCACGCCACTGACATATGAGTCACCTTTTTTTTTCCTCTCTTGGTGACAACTCTCATGTTTAACGGGATGGATAGCAATCCTGTTTTTTGCCCTCTTTTGTCATTTTTCTTTTTGTCGTTACTTCAATTAAAGGAATTAAAATAAACAGAGGGATCAAAATTCATTAAGTAGCATATGATCATGGTTGATTGGCATTTAGCCAGTATCTCTACTATATGATCATTCATCTTTCTTGAGGGAGATGTCAAGAGATCCATAGTAGTTTCAGCCTCACATTGAGTGATACATGGAGTGATGTAAATTACATTAACGATCATCTAACTTTCATATATTGCTATTTCGGTCACTAAATTTTATATCATCATCCAATGTAAAAGTCTTTTCGGGTGCGGTCATTTTGGTCAGCTATCGTGGGTTTTCAAGTAAAATTACTTATGTGGATAACACCTGCATATTTTTCTCTATTCTCCACGTCATTCTACATATTAAAATATATTAATAAAATAATAAAATTTGGGGAAAAAAATTAAGAAAAGTGGTGGCTTATACTTGTTGGAGAGGAGGGTAGCACCCTCACTGGGGAATGTTAACATTTAAATGTCTTTGGAAGTGGGCTTGGCATCACACAAAGGGCGGAAGCGTCGTCGAAGGTGAGAAGTGCAGTGACGTGCCGGTGCCAGCGAAGGATCCATGCCCTTGAGTGGGCGTCCTGAATATGTGCATAAAGTGCAGTGACTCACAGGACACCAAGTTTTGCTACTACAACGCGTCGCAGCCACACCACTTCTGCATGTCTTGCTATCGCTATCGGACGCTCGGCGGATTGATCCGAAACGTCCCATCAACGACAACTCCCGCAAGCGCCTCCTGCACTTTATGCACATATTCAGGACGCCCACTCGCATCGAGCCGAGGCTCAATTGTCAGTGCCTTGTCCGCTCGTGGCTGAACTTGTGAATTCAGAGACGTCGATGCTGCCAACCAGGCGCCCCTCTCTGTCTCCCTCATTCCAGGTGACGAAGGAGAATAGAGGCTGCCACTTAGAAGCCCCCTTCGCATAGAGAGAGTGAGAGGAGGGGGCAGCGGGCTCCCTCTCTTCTCTTGCCGAGGAAGAAGAGAGGGGGCTGCTAG
>LTAE01002095.1:11527-26488 GCA_001647135.1 Pontederia paniculata | reverse complement strand
CCCCCCCCTTTTCACCTGACGAGAGAGAGGAAGAGGGGTTGACATCTCCCCTATTCTCTCCCTCGCCATTGACAACCTCTCTCTCGTCGCCGGCGAGGGAGATAAGGGGCCGTCGCCCCCAATTTTTTTAATTTTATTTTTTTTTATTAGTTTATTTTTGCCATATAGGAGTGAATATTGGCGTGTAAGAGAAAGAAAAAAAATAGTATTAATCCATATGGAGGAGAGAGAAACTATTTTTCGTGGCATCCACATGAGCAGAGTAAATTGGAAATCGGTGATAGTCAATTAGAATGATCGCGCTGAAAAGATTTTCAAGTTGGATGATCATCTTGTTACAATATTAAGTTAAGTGATCGGACTAAGAAAGCTTATAAAGTTAGATGACCATTTATAAAATTTACTCCGTGGAAGTCATTTGAAATTCATAACAAAAATTACATATTATTTAATCAAGTTTGATTAGAACAACAAATTAATAGAATTGTGTCCCAAGGTTGGCGATAGCTAATAGTCTCGAGTTCTAAAATTGCCAACTTGACCAGACGAATATAAATTTTGCTATTTATCTCGACTCTAAGTTAGTCAGTTGAGCGTAAAATACTTAAGTAGATTTTGAGTTTAAGTTCTTATGTACGTAGTAAATTCAATAGTCGTTAGAAGTTTCACACGTCATAATAATAGTGAGATCCGAGGGGGCACAAGATGAAATATTGAATATGTGGTGATAATATAAAAAGTGGATTTATTCTTACAAAATAATCAATTGGTTCAACTTGTAAATGAATTGAGCACCAAAATGAGATGTCTCAACACTCAAATTTAAATTCCGAAAAGTGTCATGACAGAGAAGCTAACTCTATTCGCTCTATATTCTCGGAAAGTATGAAAAATAAAAAAAAGATATATTCTTTGAAATGGAAGTGTTTAATTGCAAAACCATGGTGAAGAGTAATTCATTTCCAATAAATACTACATCAATTTTCAATGACCACCACACAAAATTTAGTTATGGTCAACATTTGAGGCTTCATGTTTTAATTCTTGTTATCAGCAATAACTTGAAGATTTGTTTGCAAGGGCAAAACATGTGAAAAGTTTAAATAGTTAGACCTCGAATAGATTTTTCAAATGGTAATCTAACTTTACATCTTTTCCGAATGATCACTAACTTCACTTTGTAATCACATTTTCATCGAACTTGAAAACTTTAACAGGCATGGTCATTTAATTTGGTTATTATTGATTTCTAAGATAACCACATTTTCTCCCCTCACTCGAATCTACATGGGCATTCTTATCTCTCTGCCACATCGACATTCGCTATTAAAGATATTCTCTCTCCTCCACACTATCAATAAATTAATAAAAAAATAATAACTTAATAAAATCATAAAAAATAAAAGAATTAAAAGAATAAAGAGATGGCAGCCCAGTGGTTCCGCCCATTGGTAGATGGGGGATGGGGGATGGGGAGTGGTCCTGATCACCTATTGTTTGATGAAAGGGAGAGAGGGGAGCATTTCCTCTTCCTTCACTTATAAAGGAGATAGAGAGGAGGAGGGGTAGGCGGTCCCCCTTCTCCCTCTCTTGCATCACAATGAGTGAGGGAGGGGGCACCCATCCCCCCTAGCGAGGAAGAGAGAGGGGGTTGCTGCACCAATCGATTAGATAAAATTGGACAATTGAAAGAAGTTTAAACCTACTTTTGCCCGTTTTATAATTTAGGGGTAGATCTAAAATTTAAGATAGTTCAGGAGAGAAAATAGAAATAATCCTAGAATTTATTATGATAAAAATTATAGTATTAATTTTTTTAGAACACTTTTAAGATATTTTTAATCATTATAATATATCCAAAATTTATAATGATTTAATAATTTGGTTGAAAATTAATAACATTCTGATAGTGATTTTTTCTATCATTGGATAAATGGTTAATTAGTTTATCATGCATGGCAAGTCGCTTTCAAAAGGGTGCCTTACTATGGATTTTAAAAACCCTCGAATTTTTTTCCATAACATCCAGAGCAGCCGTAAGAAGTAAAGGTTGTGTGGGACAATAAGGAGTGACCTTTATTTTATTGGTTTTTCCAAACACCAATATTTACTAGAAACCCAATTCTCAATCAGTTTCTGGCAATCCTGGATCTCAAATTTAGGTTCCTATTCATAACAAGCATTTTTTATTCCCACCTTGGCACCATGTTTACTAGAAACACATTGAGTTTGGATGTCATATTGCCCTAGCTAAATTGTGTACATATATATAGGTATGAACATAAGCTAGGCAATTCACGTGTAGGCTCATGGCTCAACCTAAAGTCAAAAATAAAATTTTAATATTTTTATTTAAATAGACTTGATTCATTTATATTTGTTGGAGGGTGACCAATATGGTAATCACCGGTCTATATTTGTGCCATCACCAAATAGCACTAGTGTTGTAGAATGTCTGGCGAACGACTATGGTGGCGGTCATCCACGACGGCGTCGATGAGCTAGCAGATTTAAGGCTAATGGGATATGTGCACCAATGGACAGAGCGACAACGTTTTGAGTTACACGTGGGTTAGCTGGCTGTCATTATAGCGACGTGATCAGCAAAAGTTGTTGGAGAGAAGCGCGACACGAGTGTGACTTTGATGGATTTGATGCGCCTATAAATAGAGCTTCGAATGGAGCTAGATATCCACCTGCTGGGAGCCCCAAATAATACATTTTTGTCTTTGCAGGTTACTTCATTGGTATCAGAATGCAACCACGACGCCCCATTGACCCCAATCTTCTTTTCTATTTCTCTCCGACGAGTGATAATTTCATGCACAAAAGACTATCCATACACTCTTCATCGAAATTGATGATCTTCATTGATTTCTTCCTCGACCTACTTTCGATTCCACTCATCAGCGCACCTCTCCGACATCCCCGGGTCTATGATTCCCTTGGTAACCGGCATTTGCTTCTGCAAACATGTACATGTTCTTCCCAAGGTTGAAGACAAAGTACTATAGCTATTGATTTGATCAATTCATTTATTTTTAGTTGTTAATTGTATCATCATGTTTGATGTCCAATATGATCCATCGATCCAAGTTCTCTGATTAGATGTAACTTTAGATAGATTAAATTCTTTTTAAGTCATTAAATCTCAGCCATAGTTTTTCTATAACTATTCAATCGTTTAATAAATCATTACAACATAAATTACAATCGTGATATGGACCATGGTAGGCATGAAATCCATAGGGCGTAAATAGGTTTTCAATCGAAAGTACCGATCGGATGGTACACTTGATAAGCGCACAGTACTCAACAAGTCAGTATAGACTTTCAGAAAACTTATTCTCCGGTGGTTAAATTTGTGTTGATTAAGCCGATTTGGTGATAATTGCATATATGGATTTTGAGTTATTCCAAATGGATGTCAAGACTTATTTTGTCAACGGAGAATTGAGTGAAGACATGTATATGCGATGACATGAAGATTTTGGGGTGACACGTCAAGAGAATAAGGTGTATATGAGAAAGTCATTTTATGGCTTAAAACAATCGTATCGTAAATGGTACTTGAAGTTCTATAAAACCATAGTCCAATTTGAATTCAAATCGAATAAATTGGATCATTTTGTGTACATCAAGAACAATATGAGCAATTTTGTGACATTAGCACTATATGCGGATGATATCCTACTCGCTAGTAATGATGTCACGATGCTCGATGAAGTGAAAATAAAAATGAACAAAGAATTTAAAATAAAAGACTTGGGAGAAGCATCCTATGCACTTGGGATTCAAATTAGATAGGACAAAAGCTCAAGGACATTGAACTTGAATAATATATAAATAAGATATTGAAGAAGTTTGAAGATGTAGAATTGCAGCCCAACACCTACACCACTTATGATTGGAAAAATACTTAGTAAAAAGTTAGTGTCCTAATATAAAAAATACTTAGTAAAAAAATCAGTGTCCTAATATAGAAAAAAACACTTAAAAGAACCATATGCACAAGTGGTGGGTAGCTTGATGTATGCAATGCTCTGTATGAGACTTGATCTAGATTTTGCTATAAGTCTAATAAGTAGATTTCAAAGTAATCCTATAAAGGCCCACTAGAAAGTAATAAAGAGGATACTTCGATATCTGAAAGGTACCATACATTTGATATTGACATATCAAACGGATGCACTTGAAGTTATATATTATTCGAATGCGGATTTTAGTGAGGATATAGATGATTGAAAATCCACATCAGGTCACTTATTCATGTAGGGCAGAGCAATCCTTTCTTGGGGTAGCAAGCAACAAAGATGTGTGACTAAACACGCGTAGGAGACTGAGTACATTGCTAGTAGTATAACAATCACCAATGGAGTCTGTCTCAGACTTTCCTTTTAGAACTAAGGCTTGATATGGACAAAGAATCACTCCAAATGTACTATGATAGTCAAGCTGCGATAAGTTTGATCGACAGTAAAGGCAATAGTTCAAAAGGTAAATTATTGAGATAGAATATCATTCATGATATAGTGGAAAAGAAAGAAAACATGGAAACCTATATGCATATAAGTGATATATTGGTTGATTGTCCTACAAAAGAAATTTCAACTAGTATATTCGTTAAACATGTTAGTTTGATAAGACTCAGGAATAATTGAGTTATTGTGAAGATTCACATAAAAGTAAATTTTAGTATAACATCTTAAGTTAATACTACATGAATAGTGAGAGTATTAAGGTTGCATTCACATCTCACGGACAGTGGGAGTAGTGAAGATACATGACCACATCGGTCAAGTTGGAGATGTTGGAGCGTGACAAATATAGTCATCATCCACGCCATCACCATAATAGCACTAGCATTTTAGAATGCCTCATGAACAACTGTGGTGGCGGGTCAGCCATGACAATGTCGATGAGTTGGCAAATATATTTAAGGAGAACGTGATATGTGTGCCTCACGAACAAAGCAACAACATCATGAGTTAGACATGGGCTAGCTATCATTACAACATCATGATATGCAGATGTTATTATGCAGACGTTGTTACAGAGAGGCGTGGAACGAGTGTGACTCCGATGGATTTGATGTCTTATAAATAGAGCTCCAAGTGGAGCTGAGATATCCAACGATTGGAAGTCCCGAATCATACATTCTTGTCTTTGCATGTTACTTCAATATTAAGCATCATTTGTTAGCTTATAAACCTAACTTATATACATATATATATATATATATATATATGTATGTATGTATGTATGTATATAAGAGTTAGGAAGCTTGAACCAAAGTTACAAGTAATGTTGATTCAAAAAATTGAATGTTGGGACAAAAAAGTTATGATAACTATTTTTTTTACTCAAAGTTATCTATAATTTGGTGTGTAGTACAATATCCTTTCCTTTTTCCTACGCTAGAAATACAATTAAAACTATATATATTTAAGTTAATAATATGACTTAGAAAGCTAAAGTCATTCAAGGCTTTTTAAATTCAATAAATAAATCAAACCAAAATTAACATTTTTAGACACATTTTATATATATGGCATAACCTGTTTAAAGGTATGCCTAGCATAAGTAACGTTTTTTTATGACGAGAAACAAGCTTGTTGAACTCTAATGTTTAGGTAGAATTATTTTTTGAGTCCTAGAATCGTATCATAAAGTCGGAGAATTTATGTACCTAACAAATATAGCTATAAATAAGGAATATGATATACTAAGCAAATATTTTTTTAAGCATAAATAATATATAAGCATCATGATTTTGACTAAATGACTATTTTCTTTTTAAATTTTATTCTTAAACACTAGATTAAATAATTAAAATTTTAAAATAATTTATTATATAAAATAAGAAAGTGCCAAACTCATATAGATTCATATAGAATCGTATGAATTTCATAAATAGAATCTTTGAATTTATGCTCTTATGAAATCTTATACTAATTTGATTTATTTTGTTAACCTAAACTCATAAACTCGTAAAAGTTAAAAATTAATTCGAGAGTTTGACAAGCTTGATGATGAAAATTGAATATGTAAAGCATCCTTATTTCACCGTTGTATAATATTATTTGTGTTTGTATATTTATTTAATAAATATTTTTATTTTATTAATTAAATATTAAATTTGATTGTGAGCATAATCAATGTTATTAAAATCGGACCGGACCGGCCGGTCCGACCGGTTCAACCGCGAACCGGCTCTTGGTCCGGTCCGGTTTCACTCCAAAAACGGAAGAATGTTTAGACCGGCTGAAACCGGGTCGAACTGGAAAAAACCGGCGACCCGGTGAACCGGTAAAAACCGGTTTTATTTGAATTAGGAAATATACTATTATAAAAATGGAAGTAAAAATGCTATAAAAGGAAAATAATTAGAGAAATAAATTTGGAACTAAGAATACATGGAAGGAGAATAAATATGGAGAAGAAATGAAAATTAAAAAAAAGGAAATATATGATAATAAATGAAAGATAAATAAAATAGTGGGAAAGTTAACATGAATTTGAATTAAAATAATTAATATGGTTATTAGTATAATAAAAATAATATCAATTTCATAAAAAGAAAATAATGGGCAAAACAAAATTGGAAATAAGATATAAATGATAAGAGATAAATAACGAACATGAATAAAAAAATAGAGGTGTAAATAAAATAATTCTAAGTAAAATAAAAGGAAAGTTAATAATAATTGAAGTTAAAATAATCAATATAGATTTATTAGAATTATAATAAATAATTATATATTAATTATATGATCTTTTGTAGGCATTAAATCTTTTAAATATAGTAAATAATTTAAAAAAAAAAAGTTTAACTCAAATTAAGGTGAAAATGTATTGTAAGAAATAAAGGGGAAAATGAAAAAAGTAGAAACGTTAAGGAAAATAAAAATTGAAAGACGAAATAAACAAGGAGAAATGATAGAAAAATAAAAAAGAAAGAATCTAAAATAAATAAAATAAATTAAACTACGAAAAAAATAAGATTCACTAAAAGTAAAATAAAGTAATATGATATTATTAGTATATAATAATTTATCAATCACCACTATTTGATATTTTAAATATACAATAAATAATATCTTATATTATATATAATTATTAATAGATATTATTATATATTTTTATATATTATGCTATATATTATAAAATATTATAAATAATATTATTTAATAAAATTCGGTTTAATCCGGTCGAACCTGGTCGAACCGATCCAACCGTGACCCAATTGAGTATCCGGTTCGATCTCCGGTCCAGTTATAAAAACATTGAGCATAATACATTGGATGATCGTGCTCAAGTTCTTTTAATTATTTTATTAAATTGACTATCTTTGTTTGTCCTTTATTTTGGAAACATATATTAGTTTATGAAGTTAGATAATAAATTTGATCGTGATATATAATCATCTAATTATTACTTAAATAAGATAATATGGATATACTATATATAAAATATATAGCGGATGATCTACGTCCCTGATTACCTGAAAGCTTTTATTTATGGTGAAGGGGGCATCATATTGTCCAACGGAACGATCATTTGATTTCTTTTTTCGAAAAAATATAATCCTACTAATTCATCTTTCTAAATATTCTTTTAATACTCACATAATTAAATTATCCTAAAAAACTGATCAAAACACAAGGGGTGTCAATGATAAAAAAATTAAAAAAGAGGTTCATTCGCGTAGAATTAATCAATTAGAAAACAAAAGTTACTGGTCTCAAAATGGCCTATTAGCTCAGTTGGTTAGAGCGTCGTGCTAATAACGCGAAGGTCGCAGGTTCGAGACCTGCATGGGCCATAAATTGTTATTTTTTAATGGGCTTTTTAACATCCTTTTTATTTTATTCTGGCCAACAGTTTATTATATCATTTTTCTCATTTCGGTAAATATAACGTTTTGCCCTGGATTCACAATCTTCCTATTAGGCATGTAAAAAATAGCAAATTAGAAAAATCAAAGAAATATCTAGATTCTTTTTAAGTCCGAAAAAAATTAGTGATTTTAAATAGAAGACCGCCCAAGAAATAGTTTCCTATGTATTTCAAATAACTTAAAAATATATATTATTTTTCTATTTGTGTATTTTACCAACAGTTACTCAATTATCATATACATATATATATATATATATATATATATATATATACACTATAAATATTGTGTCGACTAAAATTACCAAGCAGCTTAAATAACACCAGAAACTTTCTTCAACATCATAAGAAGAGCTGATGCATCCTTTGCCAGAGTAATTACTTCGTAGGGAAACCTCACTATAAAGAATTGTGTAACCGATTCAGTTACCCTGCTTAGCAATCAAATAATATATAACCGATATGTAATTAAATGGCATACATTCTGTAAAGCTCCAAAGTCAAGTACTTTGAAGCATCACCATCTGGGTAATATACTGAACCAATCAGCTTGCTAAATATTTCCACTCCTTGAGGAACAATCCGAACCTGGAAATTATATTAAAATCAATTAATGCTGGTATAAAAACATGACTGCAGTATACAGTTCCAGGAGATATACTTACATCTCTGCTTAGAACACGAGTTTCTAAAAAATGCTTGGCTTCTCTTCCAAAGGCCATCTTTGGATACATTGAGCCCTAGTGCCATCCAACGATTTACCTATTGATAGTTCTCTATTGGCATCAATTTTTTTCTCAGTAGAGCGCCTAAATTAGAGAGCCTTCGTTTGCTGTATTAACTCCTTAACCTTATGCCTCAAACTATGGTGATTAATCGGCATGAGTTACTTATTGTGTCAACTGTAGAATACTTTGAAAACTTGTGGCCTTTGTTTGCTGGTATACTATGCTAAATGATAGTCTACTGAAATGTTTTTTATGGATACGAGCTAATGACAGAACTTTCAGTCTTACCTTGCTTATTTCTTATGTTTTTTCCCCTTCATGCGAAGTGCCTTTAATTTTAATAATCAAATGAAGATGCCACATTTCCTTGTTATTGGAAAAGTGTACAAAGGAATTTGTCTCTGATTTTAATGTATGATCTTCATACACTACAAGCTAAATGTTTATTTTCATAAATCAAGCATTAGTATTGTGATTAACTTATTACAGGAGCTTTTATATTATACTTCTACCAAGACTTTATCATTTGATATGATAATTGAAGCAACTGCTCATGTATATATATAATTTCCTTTTTGCAATTCAATTTTCATCGACTTTCGTCCAGTTTTATGTGGAGAATGTTTTTTCTATTTATGATAGACATCAGTTCTGCATATTTAGCGTACTATTTATCATTATTTCCATTATCTTAACTTAATTTAATCAGCATTTTCATTGCAGTAATTGGATGAGAATAATCAGTTGACTCTGACCATTCTTGATAACCAATATATATATAGGAAAAGCTGCGGAATGTGTTGAATAAGCTGAAGATTTTTTTGATTTCTCATTGGATAATATCATGGTCATAATAACATTCTAGATTGAACCATTAGCATTAAATATCCTTAATTATATTACTTATTCAACTTATATGATACTTTAATTTGTAACTACAAACTCACTAAGCATACACACCATTGGTACACACATGAATCCGGCATGCTGAAGATGTTCTATATTAAGAAGCGTCTCATGTTATGCATTCTTTATGTGTTGAAAAGCCGGTTACTTTGTTCCATTGGGCGCCCAACGGAATAATGGGTTTAGGGTTTTAGTAAACCATGACTAATGGATTTGTAGCATATTAAAAATTTATGCAGATCTTTTAGTGACTAATCTGACAATAGGTTATTATACTTTAATATTTTTGTGACTATTACAACCTCTAGTCATTAAAATAGTAACCTTTAAATGACTAATCAAACCACAGTCACTATAAAACGAGTTTTGGTGACCAGTCAAATTAGGATCACTAAAATATTAACTACAATGACTAATGTTTGATCAGTCCCTAAAGGAGGCTTTTAAGGACCGAAAGTAATTTGGTCTCAAAGGAAATGGTCTCTAAATTAACCTTTTCATGTAGTGGACATTTTAGAAATCAAGCTAACATTCAAAGGAATCTCATTGTTGTCTTTGCGAATAGCCAAACCACAAGTTCCATTGCTTGGATAATTTAAGTGGTCTCTTATTAATTTTTATCTTCTTTATCCTACTTATTGCATCCATATTGATCAATTATCCCAAGAGTAAATGAATGATTTTTTATGTGTTTACCTACAGTGTTGATAAATAAAAGTAGTACCTTCATATGCATTGGAGTTTTTGCCAACGTTACCATAATTCACTTCCTTTCTTATATCGATTATTACAACTTTCATGTGCACATATAATGGTATTAAATATATATCTCAAATGTTCAAAATTAATTGTTTAAACTAAATTTATTGTATTTGACATGAGAAAATATTGTTTGAAACTACATAGAATAATAGCATCATTAAAAGAATGAACGGAATCTTTATGGATAAAGTTATATGTATGTTGAAGATGACTACTGCTAAAGTTGGAAATATTACATGTTATCTGACTAATAAATCTTCATAAGTTCCTTTGAATTTTGATACTCGAGAAAAAGTGTGGACTATTAAGAATATTTATCTTCCTCATTTGAGTTTTTTTTGCATAGGAACAAAAATGAAAATTCGATAATAATGCCCAAAAGTGTATACTTTTGAATTATGAAGATGCATATTTAAATCTAAATCATGAAATTCCTAAAAAAATCATCAAAAGCAAAAAAGTAAGATTTCATGAATTCTTGGTGGACTTCAATATATCAAATAATATGGTTTCCTATGTACCTACAATTACATAAAATAGATATTGTTTTTTATTTATACATTTTAACATATATACAAATACTCAATTTATATATATATNGATTGAATTTAATTGTAGATTATTTGGCTTGACTATTTGATAGTCATCAGTGAAATTCTTTTGTCCAAATAGTATATACATATATATATATATATATATATATATATATTATAACTCCCCAGATTTTTTAATTTTAGTCCTACAACCGAATTCAAATTCAAATTCCCTCTATAGATATCTTCATAACTAGGAAATAAAAATCAGAATCCTATTTCAAAGTTCAAAATTTATTTAATCTAAAAAATGAAGTAATTGTCCAATAAACCTGGACTCTTGGATTATAAATACATCATAGGGGTTTGAGCCACAAATTTTATTTTTATGTAGAAATTGTGGTCAGTCCTAGGTAGAAAAATCTTTCTCCCCCATCTTCCTACGTGTTTTCGATCCTTCTCTCATCCCATGTGTTTCATCCGACCTAGGAGAAGAAGAATCACAATCTCAGCAGGAAAGACGCAAGAGAGGATGCCCCCGAATGCGTAGAACAAACCCCAACGAACTCAAAGGTATGCTCATGGGCCGATTCCTCGTACATATGATGACATTATAAACCTTGCATGTTTGTATGAATTTTTCCCTCACTTTTCCGAAGAGATTTGTTTTATATTCGAGAGGGCATTGAAAGGAGAGTTTTCCCCATGAACTGGTTGAGATCGGACCCGAAAATCATTGGAAAATGACCTAGGAATCCGGCAAAATTGTGCGGCAGCCGGGGCTGAAGAAGATGACACGACACGGCCCACGTAGATAGGACGCGGACCGTGTCGTCTAGGTTTGATGCAGGAACACGATCTCGAGCGTGACGGTGGCGTGGTACGCGACAAGAGACGCGGGCGCATCAACGACACGAGCGTGACATCGATCAGTTGGGTGCAGCATCGAACGACTTGGGCACGACACCGAACACGGGGGCGGCATCGTACGCGTAGTGAACGACATGGCCAGGCAACACGGGACGGACACGAACGCGACATCGAACGCGAGGTGCGGCTAGGCAACACGGGAAGGACGAACGCGACATCAAACGTGGGGCACGATCAGATGACACGGACGCGGCCAAGCAACACGTGAAGGGCGAACGCGACATCGAACGCGGGCGCGCGGCGGTGGTGAAAACCCTAGACACAACACATCCCACATCATACTGACGCGGTCCATGTTGACCCTATAGGACACGAACCATGTTCTAGCAACACGGCCCGCGTCCTCGACCCAGTAAACTTGAATTTGAACCCTTGATTTTAGATAGATTAAACATTAGATATTAGACAATGGAAAACTTAAGGACCTTGTTTAGGTAAGGGTACGAGATCTAATAATAACACAAATAGGACGTCGACTATTGTTTGGAGCCACAGTGTTAATAAGATAGGGCGGGTAGTGTGACCCCTACCTGGTTCCTGTTGTTCAACTAGCTCCCGCTATTCAACGAAGAAGATACACGTGTATCTTATTTTTTGGGCATTGACCGTGGTTAGTGCATCACCATTAATAGTCAGGCGTACCTGAAAGACTCATGAGCAATTAATTAAATTACCCAAAAGTCATTTGAATACATTAATGGGATAAGATCTAAGATTGCCAAAGAGATTTCATATTAAAGTACTTACACTATTACATTGATCATGTACATTGTTGATGTCCTGATGTTGTTCCAGGGCAGATATATAATCCTCATACTATTCCAGGATACTGAGAATATCCTTGATGTTGTTCCAGGGTAGATAGTATTATTATGAAATCCTTATTGTTGTTCCAGGATAAGTTGTATCGATGAACTCCTGATGTTGTTCCAGAGTAAGTTGTATCAATGAACTCTTGATGTTGTTCTAGAGTAAATTGCATAGTTGAACTCCTGAGGCTATTCCAGGAAAGCATGAACCTATTTACAATGATGATATGCATGGACTTATGTTGCTTATTATGATTCCTATTGTGTTGTGCATTGATTATAGTATGGAAAGTCTGACTTAATGCCATATTGATATCTTAATATGCTAACGGTTATTACTTATCTTATGTACTTGTTTCCTTACATATTGAATGTTTTATGCTCAGGGATATCGTTTCTCCTGTGTTGAATCTTATAGGTAACTATGTTGTGGTGTATTCCTGATGTTGGTGATGTGCGATGACTAACGCTCGTGTGGATCCTATCTGCACATGAATGTCTTTTGAGTCTCTTTTATCATTAGCTCTCTCTATTTTTGAATAATTGAGTTGTATGGATGTCTGCCAAGATATTGAACTCTTTGTTGTTAAGAGACATGTAGCCTCTCAGTTTGTTTATCTTACGCATTTTATCTATTGGATCTTTTAATCATCTCAGCTTTGGTTCCATTGTCTATTTATTTCGTATTTTCAGTAACCAGTCAAAATTTCAATCAAGGTCTTGTTTCACGTGTAACGTCTCCAGGTCCATATTCTTTGTCACGTGACAGGATGTGAGTTTAGGGGTGTTATTGTTAGGTATTAGATCTTAAAGTCGGGACTCTCTTGACGTCTCCAATGTAGTTAGTGTGTTCATGTGTAATACACCACGAGCAGTCGCAACACCAACCAGAAGTATTATTATAGTTAGTGTGTTAATGTGCAATACATCCCTAGTGTAGTTAGTGTGTTCCTTGTAAGGCATAAGCATTATTATAGTTGATGTGATTATTTATGATATGTATAGATGACTCTCTGACGTGCTAATAACCATCAAGTAAAGGTTAGATAAGATTTAAACCTTACCTATAATTGTTTTCTCATTAAGATGTTACGATCTAAGTGTGTTTGGGAGATTATTGAGTTTTTCTCCCCAAGTTCAAATATGATTTTAATCCAAACATCAATATTGAGGCATTGGAAGATTTTAGAGGATTTTTAAGCCTCTTGATCATGACGGCTTAAGGACAATGAAAAGAAAGTGGATTAAGGTTATGACATGCCTCACTCAAGGATTAGAACAAAGATTTAGTATTCTATCGATGATGGAATATATATGAAGGATGACCTTTAAGATCTAGCTCTAAAAATGAAAAAAAAAAACAAATTACCTCGATCAAAGGCATATGATTGAAATGTTGATATGATATCATATTACGTCAATTAATGACATAATCTGATTCTTAAGGAGGTTATTCGGGGACATGATGAATAAAGAATGCTTTTTAAGGATCAAAGTTTTTGGATATTAATTGGATGTGAGATGCTTAGGTAAGTATTCCTCGAGGATCTAGAAAAATAAATGTGAAAGTCCTATAAATTCAATTATGAAGAATAAATGAAAGATTAAAGTGACGAGTTACATGGATGTATCCTAAGATAAACTTCCATGTAATGCATAGGAAGAGCATGACATCTAAGGAAGTTAGAATTTTATGTCTATATGATGAAATATGAACCTCTAGTGAATTATGTGATGAATTTAATACTTAGTATGTGGTGAAACTTAAACTGAATTCTTGCCCATTGATTTTATATAGGTCATGTAAGGAAAGAATATGGTTGGACATGATTCGATTGGTCTTATTAAAGAGACATATACATGTCATATTGAGATTTCTTACATAGTAATGTAAGACTATGATGGATGATTGTATAGATTAACTAGGACAATATTGTAAGGACCCAAGATTGATGAGATTGAAAGTTAGTCCCACATGGATAAAACACGGAGTTGGTCATGGACTTATAATTTATCACCCTCTTCACCATTCGAGACGTGTTTTAGATCGGGCTTGCCATGAGCCCAAAGCGAATAATATCTTGAATGGATCGGGGGCGTTACAGAAGGTATCAGAGTCAACCTCGCGTGCTCACTTGAGCCATGTAGGACGAGACGACTCAACAAGAACGTTGAGCCCCAAAGGGTGAAGATTGTAAGGACCCAAGATTGATGAGAATGAAAGTTAGTCCCACATGGACAAAACACAGAGGTGGTCATGAGCTTATAAATGGTCACATTCTTCAACATTCAAGATGCGTTTTAAATTTGTGCAAGTCATGAGCCCAAAGCATGGATTGGGGGGCGTTATATTTATGTATATATTATATATATATTCAAAGATTATGTAAGTTA
>LTAE01002094.1:30862-47181 GCA_001647135.1 Pontederia paniculata | reverse complement strand
TATATTACAAATCAGAATAAGGTGAAATCAGTGATTATGCAAACTAGACTTTAAGGCCTACGTTTTCATATACTATTCATAATTTTTGAGCAATGGTAGCCTAGTCAAAAAGACCTCTAAAGCAGCTACGAAATCTGGACAGAATTTCGAAATCCCATCTTTGAGTAAACTATAAGCATCTATATTAGTTCATGATTTCCTTTACCTAACAACATTAACCATCATAATCTATTCCTACTTCCTGATCATTAGTTTAGAAGTATTATCCTCTCACATACATTTTATCAAACACCTAATATGCAGGTATGCAACATATGATTTTTCTCATAATTTAACTCCTAAACATGCATTCTGAGTTCTTCTTACATACTTCCTCCTTCTCATGAACAATTTATACAAATTGAACACCAAATCAAATGAGAAGGAGAGGATCCCCTTTACATACATTTCTCATAGTCACATCCCTAAATTTTTGGTGCATTCTTCCTCTTCTTTAATTTCCAGCAACAATCTCCTCTACTTTCCTTCTCTTGTGCTTCCGGTTTACAGTAGCTCCTTGTCATCTTCTTCTTTGCTTCCACAGCCCCAAGCCCACCTCATTGTTCCCTTGAAGAGATGCTTCAAATGGGAAAATCTGGCTTCTTTGGTGTTCTTGGCGGATGAAACAAGGGAGGAGAGAGAGACATCCAAATGGAGTACTTGTAGTATGTGGTGAGTGGGAGTGAGGGTCCAATGGGTAAGGTCTTTGGTGGAAAAGTGGGGTCCACCTCTTTATTTTATTTTCTGAGTATTACAATAAGATAATACTTCACTCCTATAGATATAACTTTTGATAAGAGTTATGCCCAAGTTAAACATCAAATGCATTTTAAAAATGATAAACCCAATATTATTACAGTTTTCCTGAATGAAAATATTTTGATACGAAGAGTGGTTAATGGATAGTTGAAGGGTACCACAGAGTGACAAGGCAGACCCATCACCGCATCGTGGAGCAAGTGAAGGGAAGAATCGAAGGGTGGGCAGCTGCAACTCTCTCATTAGCAGGAAGAATAACGCTGATCAAATCAGTAGCCCTTGTCTTACCATCCTACACAATGCAAGTTGTCAAGCTACCATATAGTGTAACAGATGAGGTAGAGAAGCTATGCCGAAGCTTCTTATGGGGCACACCAATGAACACAAGAAAATGCATACTGTGAAATGGGATACAATTGTACAGCAACAGGAGCATGGAGGACTTGGCATACGTAAGATAAGAGACCTCAACAATGCTTACCTCTCCAAAATATGTTGGGGACTCATAAACAAAAAGGATCATCTATGGGTGCAAGTCCTTAGGAGCAAATATGACGATGTGCATGCATGGATCCCCAACTTTAAAAGAAAACAAGGCGCCTCGTGCTTATGGAACAACATTTGCGACATATGGGCCACCGCCAAGGAAGGTGTAGGATGGAGCATTGGCTCCGGGCAGCAAATCAGATTTTGGGAAGACTCTTGGTTGCTTGGCATGGGGCCTTTGGCAGAACATGTACCATTAGCTCAAACAAGTTTGCCATTAGGAAGCAAGCTTATTGAAGTTGCAACTGTAGAAGGCAACTGGAACTGGCAATTACTTAGAAGCTTCCTGCCTCAAAATGTCTTAATTCGCATTGCTGCTCTCTCACCACCCATAATGAATGGACCAGAGGATAAAATCACATGGAAATTATCTTCAAGTGGGGTCTTTACAGTAAGATCAGCTTATTCACTTTGGGTGCCTAGTTCACACAGCAATAGGAGCCCTTTATGGAATGCAATCTGGAAGTGGAAGGGACCGCGAAGAATTCAAACGTTCTTATGGAAAAGTGCACATGAGGCTTTAGTAACTAATGAGCTCAAGTACAAAAGAAATCTAACAAGTAACCTAGGTTGTTCACGTTGTCAAGATGGTGCAGAAAGCGTCTTGCATATCTTGCGGGATTGTACACGTTCTAGAGAAATATGGAGATACTTGATTCCCCAAGGTATGTTGCATAAATTCTTTAGTGATGATCTGCAAACTTGGCTTACAAACAACATCCATGCAAGCTCTTGCACAAGGAGTGTGACCAATTGGAATATAGTATTTGTTGTAAGTTGTTGGCAGATATGGAAGTGGAGATGTGCATTGATGTTTGAAGAAGGCTTCAACTGGCCGCATGATGGTGCACAGAGGATTCTATTATATGCATCACATATTATCATCGCATGGAAAGAAGGTGTCAAGCTCACATGTGCCCTACTGGACACTAACCATGACAACATATGGCGGAAACCTCCACCAGGGTGGTTCAAATTAAATGTTGATGGTTCATCACTAGGAAAACCAGAGAACCCAAATGCAACAGCAGCAGGAGGCCTCATCAGGGATGAAGAAGGTCAATGGATTATGGGGTACTTTTATAACGTGGGCATCGCAACGCCATTTGCTGCAAAGTTGTGGGGAATTAAAGTTGGACTTCAAGTAGCATGGGCGAGAGGAATAAAATATTTAATTGTAGAATATGACTCCAGAGAGATTATTCAAGTGATACTTCATGATGAAGAGCCTCAAGGGTGGTGCCGAAATCTAATTCTCGAGATACAAAATCTATGGCAGCAAGAATGGACACTTATACTTCAACACGCTCAACGTGAGCGAAATCAATGCGCAGATTGGCTCGCCAAATATGCGCTCCTCAGTTCGCAAGGGCTGACACAGTTGTCATTTTGTCCATTGGAGCTCTCTAGAAAATTAAACGAGGAAGCGAGAGGCCCCTCCGAAGCCACCCCCTCCCATTTGCCCATTTGCTAGGTTGGGCTTTGCCCCGTATGTTCACCCAAAAAAAAAAAGAAGGGTGAAATATTTGCATGGGCCAAAGTGAGATTAGACCTCAAATAAACTTATTAAAAATTTCTCATTCACGATAGATATAACTAAACTGTATAAATAATGACAGTTTACAAGTTTCGACCAATGACTTATAAATCAATGCTCATCTTTTTAATGACTAAGCTATTTGCTTTTTAACATACACGTAGAGAAGAAAAATGAATATTAACAAGAACTAACAAGTTTTTGATAAAAACGTTTATAAGGTAAACAAATGTTGATGAGATGATAAAACACCTACATGAGACGTGTTTCTTCGGAGAAAATATAATTTCCTGATTTTTCTTGTGGTTGAAAAAATATCTTTTCTGTTGACCAATAATTTATGTAAATTTTGAGAAGAAATAATATTTCCCCTATCGCTAATATTATATGCATTCAAAATCATAAATAAATTTAATTTAATTTTTGTTAAAAGTTTTTCTCTTTTCTTTTTCAATTTTTTTTTATGAAATGCCTTATTTTAAGCGGAACAAATAGTCTTGTAAGCAATCAATCCAATAGCCACCACTTCCCTAACAATGGTATAACAGAGGGAACCCATATTTGTACATCAAACTGTGTTCCATAGTAAGACCCTGAGGAAGCCATGCAACTCGCATAAAAAATTTATTATTGTTCCAAGGTGATTCCTAAACATATGAATCTTGGAAGGAACAATTGATGGGTTCCTCACAAAAATATATACTACAGATATAATATATCAAACACCAATATGTAAGAAACCGATACCAATGGTAGAGCCAGAGGACCTCAAACTCATCTGGCTGGTTTGGTCTGACTGGCCACGGACATCGCGCGCAGCCGACTCGCTATTTGGGTGAATGAAGGCCTTTGTACTGGATCAGGTGCCCAACACTGCTCCATTAACTTCCTCCACTCTGGGTCGCATGTAACTGGCACAGGAGGCCTTAATGTATTACTCACAATACCTCCTGCATGAATTTGCAAACCAGTGAATTCATAATTAACTTGTTTACATTTCAATATGACAAATTGATTCCGATGAAATATAAGGATAAGGTCAGCTCATTAAAAGGGGCAAAGGAAATAACTGCATATCAAACAAGAGGACACATTAACAAATATGATTCAAGGAACAATTTTGTGAAAAATGGATTTTAACTCGAACAATCTTCAATCCTTAGCAAGATATAACATGGGGATAAACATATTTTCCACAGAAAGTAAATAGACTGTGCAAGTGCATTTTAAACAAAGACTGAATCCTGTAAGAGACCGAACAGGTTGATTAGTTATCAACATGGCAAAAACATAGAAAATATACCTATAATCGCCCCATAGTGCATATTGGCGTATGGCTCATCCCCTGTGAGGATTTCCCACATGACAATTCCAAATGAGAATACGTCAACCTGCAGTTTTAGGAATAACATGGTACTCAGCGAGTCAAAGTTGATTTTAGGCATCTGAAAACAATGCAGTCATTGTAATTTCTGTCAAATTAGATACAATGAATCTTGCTATTACAGCAAGCAGAGAAACATATCATTGAACGTTCTAAAAAGCACAGAGAGAACATATAACTTATTATCTTTCAGTCTATCTGCAAACTAATGACAAAGAATATAGATCTAGTCCTCTTCTGCACGCGAAATCAGACAGAAAAAAATACTAATGACAGAATATAGATCCAGTCCTCTTCTGCACATGAAATCAGACAGAAAAAGATAGATCTACCTTTTCTGAAACCTTGTTGCTGCTTCCATTCAACAATTCTGGAGCCATCCATGGTAGTGTTCCCCTAACACCACCAGAAACTAGGGTGTTCCTTTTGATTTTTGACAAACCAAAATCACCTACCTGTTTAAAATTCACTATTAAGTTAGAAAATAGTGTTTGATATAGGGGAAGACCAGAACTGCACACTTGCAGGAAAAAAGAAAGACCAAAAGTGCAATAACATTAGTGCAGGAAAAACCGATAGTAAACTCAAACCTGACCTTACATATGGGGCGTGATTGATCTTTCAGATTCACAAGTAAATTATCACATTTCAAATCAAAATGAACAATGTTTTTAGAATGCAAATACTCCATCCCAAAAGCTGCATCCATTGCAATTATAAGCCGTTTACGACGATCCAGGTACCTGTCAATCTCATATGTTAAACCATGTTCATCCCTTTTGAGAAGAAACAAAATTCATTCAACTGTTAGGCAATGGGATTTACACAAGAAAAGAGGAAATTACTTACTTATCCTTACGTAGTAAAACATGCCGGAGAGACCCATTAACCATAAATTCGGTTACAGTTGCTAAGGTACCGCCTGGTCCATCTTTGACAACCCCATAGAAAGCAACCACATTTGGATGATGAAGTTGGGAAAGAATTTCGGCTTCACGCCAAAACTCCAACGTCTGTGAGCAATAAATCAGATATGAAATACAGTTTGACATTCCACACAATGAAGTTGCAGTACCTCATTCAAAGAAATAAAAGTTATCCACATTAGGTTATTTCTTGCAAATGTCTAGACATCATAGACAAGCCTAAAAGTTTAAAAAAAAGAAGAAGAAAGGAACTAATATTAGAGGAGTTACCAGTCTCTCCTGCTCAGAGGATCTACCAGTGAAGCAGCTCTTCTTTATTCGCTTTATGGCCACATCAGTACCCCTCCACTTTCCATGATATACAGTTCCAAAGGTACCGGAACCCAGTTCTCTCAGTTCCTCAAGATCTTCATTTTTTATAATCTGTAATATGACTTATAAGCATGTACATTCATCACATTCATGAAAAATAAAGGAAAAAAGAGTAGGCAGTCGAACAATAATTGTGCAACAGGACATGGCAGGTATTGTGCAACAGCTAAGTTGTACCAACAAGCCAATAGTCGTCAGCACTTCAATCTTTGAATACAATAGTATATTTTGATATTACGTTCTCTAGTAGCATCAATTGTTTATGCGAGAAACAATAAAAGATAGTGACACCAGAAATGATGGATGAAAATGCAGCTCCGAGATACCTAAAGTTGGTTTGTATATAGTACTTGAGCAGGTAGCTTTGGCCAATAAATGGCATACAACTTGTAGCATGATACTAGGAAAATAATTGTTCTATTCCATTAAAAAGTTACTCAATTGTTTCTTTTGGGAGCTTGACTATTTAAGATGGATATTTTTTTTAAGGAGCTTGACTATTCTATTTAAGATGGATATATAATGACATGCAATGCTTCTCTTAATGATCTTACATGTCAGAGGATATCATTCGACTCATTACAGACAAAAGGTCTTGAGTTTAATCCAGAAAAGTCCAGATATTTCAATTTACCTGTGAAAAAAATATATACCTAATACCTGTAAAAAGGCAATGGAATATCTCAAAAACATTCTGTTGAGGAAACCAGGGTCATTATGGTCATAAATCATGGCTAGAAAATGTAATGAATTAAGCAGTTGATAGGAAGTAGTTATTTTCCATTTTTCTGAAACAGTTCAATCATGAGTTTTTTTTTCTGAAACAGTTCAATCATGAGTTTTTTTTCTTTCTTTTGGAAACATGCAAAAATATGGAAATCACAATTTTAGAAGAAAAACACATCATGCTTTGATTTGTTAGCAAAGCAAAACGTTTACAAATTTACAAATTAGCAATATGTCGGATCGCATACCTGCAAATTACTAGTATCAATATCATATAGGAACGCATCTATAATGGGCTCAGGACCTTCTTCAAGATCAAATTTTGGTTCCTGAAGACAAAAAATGACTCATCATTCAAAAGAGCATGTAATCAAAAGAATATTTAAGCTGCAAAAAGGAGAAAGTCCTGGGGCATGTATACCTCATATTCTAGGGCATGTGTTCTTAAGTTTTCCCCCAAGTTTGAATAAGGATTATCAACTTGCAAACCTTCACCTTGGTCCAACCCATGAGGCTCAATCTGTGATGGGATATAACCTGAAGGAGACATAACCATATCCTGGGTACTTGTTTGCATTTCTTCATCAAAATCTATCTGGGAATCATGGACGAAATCAACTTCCTTATTCTGTAACGGTGAAAATTGATGTGGTCTTGAGATCCCCTCTTCAACTTTTGGAAGCACTGCTGAGTAATTGATATTATCCTGGTCCATAAGAGAAACACCATGACCAAACTCATTTTGAGCAAGATTTCTGAAAAAGGACCAACTTTGACGATCATGATTTTGTGTGTTCAAGCTGAGTCCTGCGTCAGCTTTCTGCAGAGTAATTACATTAGACAAATCATCAGCCATCCTGACATTAGCAAAAATATTTGACAGAAGATCAGGGGTTGGAACAGAAGACTGCTCCGAAGGAGCAATTTGAGCACTCGGTTGAGTCCACGTAAAAGCTGGGGTATTTCTTGTAACATCAACAACTTCTCCTTGATGAATATCGAGAAGAACAGATGTAGGATTGTCATGTAGCTTAACTGCTGCTCCATCAGCAGGTGTTTCTTTGAACTCACTTCTGGAGATATTTGTTCCATCAATACCTGTGGTCTTCTTAGCATGCCTGCTTTCTGTGACAGTGGTTTTGTCAATGGTAGAAATTAATGGTGCACGTTCAAAAATCTCGCTATCAGTCTGGTCAGTCCCCGCATGAACTACTGAATTGGCATCAGCTTTATCCAGACCAGGGACCCTACCGATCAAGGGATCAAAATCATTGCCTGCAATATGAGAGGAAATATTGATATCTGACCCTGCTTGCTCAGTGTTTGCTCTTAACTGACTGGTTTGACTGATTGCAGTTGCATGTTGTTTATTCTTGTCAAGCTTCAATAGACTCTCTTCAACAATTGCATGGTTCAAATGTGATGGTGTTACAGTCTGTAAAAATGCATCGCTATCAATTGTTTCATCAATAGATTCTTGCACTGCACTAGAACATGCACGACTTATAAGATGTGAAGATATGGCATCATCGGATTTAGATAATCGATTCATGAACTCTGCCTGTTCCCTAGGAATTCTCTCAGATTGGTAAACACGGAAAGTAGAAGGTGTATGATTGTAGCTCAAGTCACTTATTTCAGCCTCATAGTCAGACAAACCAGAATTAAGAGCAGCTCCACCTGTAGAGTGCTGGTCATCTTCATTATACTCACCATCATGAGCATGATTCGCAGTATCAGCTGTAAAGGAAGGAGATGCAGGCTTGGCATGTTTGCTTCGGTTATTTGGAGGTAGTTTCGTTGTCAAATTTTGTGTTGTAACAGAGGAAACATCTGAGCCAACATACTTTGTAACTGACGAATCTTGTTGTTGCAAAGGTGCAGAGAGCTCAGTATCAAGTGATCTAACATGATCAGTTTCTTTTTTATTCTGAGGAAACTTATCGCCTTCACCTTTTGATGCATCCATTACTGTATCTTGATCAAATGAAACTGTATGATTGTATCTGCTTTCTGGTACACCTTGATACAAGAATTGTTGATCAAGGACAGGCCAAACAGAAGAACCCGTCTGTGTATACGTGTATTGATAATCAGATGGCACAGACATGGGAATGGAGAGTCTACTACTAGCATTGTTGAATCTATCTGTGGAGTGGATAGTGGGGTTGCCGTGAGGTCCTTCAACATGATATATGCTACTATCATGAAAAGACTGCGGATAGTTTTCGTAGTCACTAGATTCAGCTAACCGCATTGCTGGAGCTGAACTAGGAGGCAACACAGGTGCTGTAAATCGTCCAACTGAGTCACTAGAAACTCTCTCAGAAACAGACCTATCAGCTTCAACATTAAGATTGACCAATTGATCCAAGTCACTGGCTGAAGTGCTTTCGAATTCATGCCCACTTGAAGTCCTCCCAGTTCCCAAATCCAAGCCATTCACAGCAAAAACATATTGAATCTCAGAGTCCCCCTCTGTACTACCTAAACTAAAGTGGACGTCATCACTATCAGTTGAACTGAATAAAAATATTCTAAGCTTCTGTGATCCTTCACCTCCTTCTAGAACACTGCATTCCTCTATCATATTTTGCAGATCTTCATCGCATGATATGGTAACTAAGGCATCCAGATCCTCTCCAGGCAGTTGATATTTGATGTTATGAGGTTTATTATATATCACTGTTGTCTTTTGCACAAGTTCTTGCCAAGAAATATCACTACTTAATCGAACAATTCGTGTATCACCTCCAACATATCTAAGTTTCCCATCACTTGGTCGAGGTAAGATCTTACCACCAAAACTGCAAAGAAACTTCATCCTTTTTGACGCAATATCAGAGACCTCTGAAGAAGTATACCCTTGAGAAACCAATCGACTGCTCCCTTCACCTAATGAGACCTGTGGCAATGACCTTGATGATGGATAATGACCTTTAAGTTCTGTTTCTGACATGTTTTTCTTCTCCGTCTCCCTTAGTTGTTGATTATCTCCAACCCCAAGCATGGAAACATCCGATCCACATTCAGAACCCATGTTTGATACACCTAATATGCCTCTGAAGTCCATATAACCAGTGACCATATTTTGATCATTAGATGCATTCTGAAGTGATGGCTTCCTAACCATTGCCCGTTCTCGCATAAATTCGAGAGCAAACTCCTCACCTGTCTGAATTGAGTAATTCAGGCCAGGCCTAGTAACACTCGAACTACTATGTTCTGGTGGTCTCACGTTGGTGTTAGTGGAGCTTGATGGGCCTTGCATAAGCCTTTGGCTTGCAGAACCAACTCCCTCTTTCCTAGCTTCCATTGCTGGATATTGTAATTTTCAGAACTTCCAAGCTTGGTGGGTGCTGCATGAACAAGAGCAGCAGTTTATTCCCTATAGATGAACAGCATTCTGGAAGAATGCATCTTACAAAGTACATTTTGGTGTAAAAAAATTTTTAGGATAGTATAATCACAAATATTGCCAATTGCCGGAAAATATATAAGAAACTAAACCTTTCGTCAAGCTCAATTCCAGCATTCTTAATTTGAAGGAGAGGACCCTGCATGGTCAGAAAATTTAATGTCAAATTATGCAAAGTGATTTGACGACTACATGGCAGAAAAGGTTAACTAGCATAGAAAAGATGTAGAAAGTTTTTTGGTGTAACAATTGTTTCAATAATTCGGGGTAGTGAGAGTTAAAGTCACTTAATATTTAAACTAATCACTTGTTGGTTAACAGGTAGCAAATCCACAAGGGCTTAAAATAACGTGATTTGATCCAAAAAGTGGAAGAAAAGAAGTGGAAATATAAATGATTGATTTTATCATGAACATCAATAGCAGATGGTTCGATATCTCAGGTTTTATTCCTATTGTTTATGTGATGACCATGTGGATATGTATTCCTGATTATCGTCTTTCTGATGGACAAGCCTGGAAAAATTGCAAGATAATATAATTGAAACTGATTTTTTAACAAGCATTAGGAATGTAGGGCAGCCAAAGGTAGAGACAAGGATGGATGGGTCTTTGCCAATCACCCCTGGGCCATTTGGTTATATGTAATTAAACTATTCTCGGGGGAGAGAGAGATATTACACAAAGAATATGGTACATCACATCTCTTTTTTATACGGAGCAGAGGGGCAATGGATACTTTTGTTTAAAGAGCATTTACACCCAACGACGACCTCTTTTATATTTGGTTTTCATACACACATTTTTTAAGGGTAGAAGGATTATTACAAGCAGGTAGTCACCTATGTAATTTAAACTGAATTATTTACAAAAAAAAATATTTAACTTTTCTACCAGGTGATTCAACAAAGAACTTCATAACTCGTTGCTTGAGCTTGTTGTATCTATTAATTATAACCACAAGTGCTGTGAGAAGGCGAAAACTATGCATCCCTATGGTTATGGGATGCACCCAAATTCATAGAACATGTCATAAATGTAATAAAGAAACACAATAGAGAAGCTCATATCAAACAGAACCCAACAATAAAAACGCCCAAAAGTGATTGCATCTCCATAGTGGATATTATACCAGCTTTCTGGTTTTTATGGAGTTGGATCCAACAGTGCTGCTGTGATGGTTAGGCATTTTTATGTGTAAACCCCGGAGCCAAAAGGCTACTAGTCTCTGACTAATCCAGTTGAGGAGGGGAGCATAAAGGCTTAAACCTCTCTGAAATGTAGAGAGATTGGTTTGACATGTTTTTGTTATAGGATTGGTCTGACATGTTAATGTCACCAATACCAAAACCAACAAAAATATATAATCTGATGTGTCAAGTTCTACCATATGTTATTCACACATGAAATGTCTCGAATTACTCTTGTAGAAATAATGTAGGGGATACCATGTTAGTCCAAAGGATGCAATTCCAGTTCCAAAACAAATGCAAAAAGGCAACGATCTAAATTAAAACACATACATATTCACTATTAACACCAAAAGCCAACTAAGTAACACAAAGAAAGTTAACCAAAAGCATCTTTACCATACTAGTACCAGGTCAAAACAGTGGCAGAAGAATTCAAGTTTGCTTCGTGAAGGAAAATAAAGATTTTCACCAACCCTGACTGGACACACAAAGTTCATCTTAATGTGAAAAAGAATTGATATTTCATGACCAACCTATGGATCCAAGACAGAATCCCATGTTCACTCTAACTTATACAATGTGAATTACAATCTAATCAAGAAAACCAAGCTATTCTTCATACTTCCATCTCCAAGCTACCACTACTGGGTAGAGAAAGCATCACATCATAATCATCACAATCACTTTTAACTAGTATTGTCATCAAGAAATCAAAACGGATCAATAATAATAGTAGTAAATAAGCATTCTAACAGAGAACCGTTATAATCAAACTAACACCCACGGAAAGCTAGAAGTCAACAGTGCTAACCAAGAACAGTTAGTATCATAAAAAGAGCATAACCAAGGACATATTTTAGCAACCAACACAGACGTCTCAAGATGAGCTAATAATCAAGCAGGGGATTTTGCCCACCGGGACAACTAACAAATAACAATCCCCGATCAAATCATCTAAAGTTTGATTTTTTTTTCTTTTTTTTCTCATTACTTTTGGTTAACAATCTACTAGCAACGCCTAAATCCAGCTCGTTTCCATCGGGGAACCCTAAGAAACGAAAAATCTGAGCTGAAGCCGATGATCTCAAGTACCTGGCACGACTACGGCGGCGGCGGCGGCCGGAGGAGATCGCCGTTGACGGCGAAGCGGTCGCATCGAGATCTGGGCGGAGTGCGGAGTGGAGTAGAAGACGAGCAAACCAGTCGAATTTGGGGAATAGGAATTGGGAGGTCGCTTCACTTCCGCCCAAAGTAAAAGCCCTAGACAGACGACTCCATTTGGGGAACTTGGCAGGAAAAGGCCGCGGTTTTGGACAAATGGACCAAACAAAGCAACGTATTGTAAAAAATATCCAGATGCTTTTTATGTCTCACTAATATTATTTTTGACAAAATTACATTTATCAAATATTTAAGCCAATATTACTCAAACGATTAGCGAATCAAATTTCAGAAAAAAAAATTGTTTTTTTTTCAAAAATATCAATTAAAATTGAAATCATGAAACCACGTAAACAATTAACACAGTATTTTAATGTTGACCCTTTTTGTAAGGTAGCATCTCCAATAAATCTTAAATTAAAGTAATTAAATACTATTTTTTATGAAAAAAATATGTAAGGAAAAATCATTTTTTTGAACTAATTAAGTTATTACAACTAAATTATGATGAGATTGTACTTGTATTTATTGATTAATGTAGTGGTCAACTTTTTTATATATTATCATAATAATAGTAAGGTAATAAAAGAACTTGTTGATTTGTATATGGCATGACTGTGTATGTTTTATGTTAGGACAAAAAGGAGAAATTGGTTGTTGATTGGTCATGTCTCATTGATAAGATAAGGTCCGGCTAGATGAATTGTCTTTTTTTTATTAAGAATGCGTTTTGTCATGTGCATATATATATATTATATATATATATATATTGGTGTAAAATAAATACTTTTCATTTTAGTGTAAAAATAATTCAGTATATAAATTGACCGGGTAAAATTGGATACGGAGGATTACTAATGAATGAGCTAAAAAAGATAATTATAATCAAGTTTATTTTATTTTTTATGATATAAAATTGATAAAAAATTGTGACAATCTTTAAAATCATCATATTTCTATTTTATCAATATAATGAAATAAAATGGATTAATTTTTTTATTTCAAATTTATCCTTACATTCATTTACTATTTTTAACCTTTTCTCTCAATTTTCTTAATATACACAAGATCTCAAAGTTCTTATATGTAACATATAAAATATTAATTCTCTGATACATAAGTAGCATTCTTCAGATTCAAAATAACAAAAAATGCTTTTAAAAAAGTCATCTTTTTTATTTATCTCTTAATTTTTTATTCAAATAAAATGATGATTATATTATACCGTATCATTTATTTTTATTTAAATATAGATTAAAACATTTTTTCAATTCATAAATTTTTAACTCTTCTAAATTATCTTTAACTTATCCTTCTTCATCGTTAAACATAAATGTGTGAACATTTTTCAATTTTTTTCACCAACAATAATTACACAGAATTCGATTATTTGCCAGAATTATGGTCTGATGTCTTATATATCTTTTGAGGCTCTTATTATAGTGACACGTTGATAAATAGAATATATATTATACAACAGAAAATATTAAACATAAAAATATAAAGATACTATTTTTTATTTATTTAAAATGTTAGAATTGTTGTGTTATATTTAATTTAATATAGTATTGTGAAAACATCTGAATTTAAATATGAACGAAACTTTTATTAGAAAAAAGATTTTTTTTTTGGACTGAAATATAAACGTTGTTCTTTCTATCATACATGTTCAATCAAGGTTGGTTGCTACATATGATTAGCATGCCTGTGTCCTGAGTTGAGGGACGAGGGAGCTAGTAGTTCCGAGTTTGAGCCCTAGATTCGCTACTTTGGTCATAATTTTCTTTCGTCGTCATCCATCCGAACATCGAATTAGTGAGGTGTTAATAGTCTAGATATCGGTGCGGATAGAACCATCAAGGTCATGGAGAAATCCCAATTCTTAGACCTCCACTACCACTACCACTGTTGAGGTTAATGACTGAGCCTTCCACTACCTACCTCTGTTGAAATTATTGACTGGAAGAAAGATTTCCGGATGTTACTGGTAACACTACTCTATGTCAGTATGAAATGAAGCTTTGGAGACATGAAGAATTAACTCAAAGCATGACCACCATCAAGAATCCTTCCACAACAAGTAAGAATCTGATTAATAAGGCTTCTAAAATAATCATTATAGATGAAATCACAATTAATAATTTAAGTAAGTTGGAGCACTTTGATGCTTTGAGGACCTCATCCATCTTTTGTTATCATATATCACAAGAAGAAGGAATATGTCTAATTAAACAAGAGGTGTGTATGGACCACACTGGCCCAAAATGCAGCATAACTAGCAAAAGTTGGCTAGGATGGGCTTTGATATAGTCTAAGGTCAATTAGTGTTAATATATTGCATACTATGAACAGGCTGAATTAATGTATTGGTCTTGAACATTTGATTTTTTGTGGTAATGCAAAAAGAGAGATTAGGCTCAATTCCTTTTGGATGATTCTTATGTAATTAGTTGGGAAAATGTTTTTTTCTTCAAATTGTTATAGATACTTAGGTTGCGTTCACTGCGATCCTATTAGACATTATTTTTCAAAACGATTATCATTTATTAAATGATCCTATTAGACATTATTCTTTTGAAATTAGTTGGGAATTTTTTTCAAATTGTTATAACTTATAAATACATAAGTTGAGTTCATAGTATTGCTATTAGATATTATCTTTAAAAAATATTCATTTATTAAATGACCGGCAATATATATTATTTTTATTTAGTACGCTTCTTATCCGTCTGACAATTTTTATTATCTTATTTATTAAATAAAAAAATTAATAAATAATATAGATCTTTTATATAAAATTAATTTGAATTCTATAAACTTGAATTAAATACATATCCTAAACGCATAAATCTATACATTAAATAAATAAATATATAAAGCAAGTAATGTACATTTTTTAAATGTTAATAATAAGTAAATAATAATTATTCTAAATTATTATTATTATATTATGATAATTAATAAAAAAATAATATTTGTAATACACGAATCATCTATCTCATATGGGTTTTATAATTATAGAAATTGGTTATAACAAACATGGAACTTATAATTAATTAATAACACTAATGTTAAAATTAGTAATAATAATAATTTATTTAATGATAAAAAATATTACTATTGTCACAACCACAGTTCAAACTTTGGTTGATCCATAAGTCGCGACTTATTACGGTCGATCAAATAAAATACGACAGAAGCGTGTTATAATTCATTTGATATTTCACATGGATAGTATCGTAAATGTAACCATAACACGGGCAGTATACATTGATCTAATGATCTCAGAGCAAATCCCTACTAATTCATATTTACATATTATACAACATTTTTTTCTTAGCTTTTAACATCTTTCTACAAAAGTTATACATCATGAGGAGAGACATGCATCCTGATAAAATGATCAAAAGGAGAGACCTAATCTGCAACTATAGCTTGACCAAAAGTACTGCAATTCCTAAAGAGGATCACCAAACGCGGCTAGAACTCTGGTCAACTGATCTGAAAAATATTGAAAATAACATTATGAGTAAATCATGACTCAGTAAGTTGAAAACTCATAATCCATGTGTTATCATTTATTCAATTAGGATAAAATAATATTAAGCATATCATGAAATGTTAAGTAACATAAGTACCAGTACTTTATCATATGCATAATTAGTCTCACAATATTATAATAACATAATCATATTGCACTTGACACATGGAGGCACATGAATATCATGGATGTATGTAAATGTCATATCATCAACTGGTCAGAGGTATCATCCTTTTCGGAATATCATGTCAACCCTATCGGGGTAGTGATTGATGAATTCTAGAGGTGGTCCCTACGAATTCAAGTGGTGGCTCCCACTTATTATAATGTAGCACTTTGGTTCGTATGACACTTAGGTCCAAACAACCTTGAGTCATCATTCCGAAAATTTATCATATCAACCCTATAAGTATTTTAACTTATAGGGGTAAATATATCAACCCGACAGGAGTAATGCAAATGCATGATTACATAAGATGCAAATGCATCATCTTGTCATATCAATCATATAACATAATTGCAATAAAATGATTCAATTCTTTGTTGTGTTCATATAAATCATATTATTTACCCTCATATATATTCAGAAGTATAATTACTTCAACACTATGCCCTTTGTTGCATAACATATGCTTCAAATTCCAACACAACATATTAAGTGACATTGAATGTAAAACACATAATTAAAAATTCAGATATCATATTCCATAGGACCTAA